>APFE030959930.1:52062-102560 GCA_000404065.3 Pinus taeda
TAGTCTAAAGCCTGGTCTGAAACAGTTTCATGAGATCTTATTAAGTAGCAGCCCTTAGTACTGATTTTTTGATAACAGAATCAACAAGTAAAGAAGTTGCATTTGTCTTACCATGTAGTCCTCAACGATGTAAAGACACATTTACAAGGAGAAATGATAAAGGAAAAGAGATCTAGTTGGTCATTTCTAAATCGATTCTCTCTACTACTCTTAAGAATTGGATTGATAAAAGGGGTGGAAAGAGCCAAGAGGGGTAGTCTATGAGCCTAATGCTCAAATTCAAATAAGGTGCTCATGTAGTCCATAATAAATGAGAAATAAGCGAGCATAAATATATTCCCTACTATAAAGTATAAATCTAACAAAGAAATGAAGCACTCACAACCCTATAATTGTGGAAGATTCCAACAACCTAATCAAGGATTTAGTTTTGGGCACCTCTTTAGTAGATCATAGACTAAATTATTTATAGAAAATCATAATTAACAATCTATGTTCCTTTTCCGTCTTGCATGCAAAACATGTGCTCAAATAACTCAATACATTGGTTGACTACCTTGCAAACTCAATAATAAATATACCCATCCAATCAATGTTAGTAAACAAAACCTTGAAAGTGGTATGAGTTCCTTAAACAAAAAATATAATAACGGAAAACCATGGAAAGTGTAGGCATCATTCCACATTCAACATAGGAAAAACAAAGGAAATCATGTGAAAATTTTATAGTACCACCATTAGAGGCTATATGTTGTCAATGCACCAACCTACAACATCTTAGAGGTATGAATCAAATGAAATGGCACAAGAAAACTAGGTTTCTGAATCAATATATCTTATGAAACTTTTATGAATATAATCTATGTTAATGGCAAGTTGAATCTCCACTCTGCTTGAGAGATAAAATAAGGAATGGGAGTTGGGGTGGCGCACATGGAATTCTGGGTGAAACAACCATGAAACAATCAACCTAATTCAATTTATAAATAATCCCATGAGCAAAGAAATATAGAACGATATTATTCAAAGCCTATAGGAAAAGGTTTGTAATTCTAGAAAGAACAAACGCACCCCAAACTAGCATTTGGAAACTACAAAATATGATAGTTCCAATAGCCACTTCAGTTTATTATCCTAGGGAATACCTCGAGCAAATGTTGGTCTATTTGCAAGACAAATGTTAGGGGTATAAGGATAAACTTGAAAAGTCTAAAGCTTCAACATAGGTGTAAATTTTCATCTTACACAGATAGGTGGAGAATATTTCAATCAACCTAGAATCATTATTAGGCAATATCTCCACCCAAAGGATCGAAATCCAAGAATTGGAATGGAAATAGAAGTACTGAAGCAAAAACTAGTAGAAATGGATGCAAAACAACAGGGAGGAGCTAGAAATTCCAAGGGCAATGGCATCTTCTGAGACATTTATTCATATAGAACCAATGGGATCTTTGGACCTAAATTGGGTAGATTCCATGGTAAATATTATAATCATAGATTATTATTTCAGATGTTTGTCTCCAAATTTTGTAAATTATAGCCAAAATTTATGTGATACTAGGCATCTTTTATAGGGCTCTATGCTTTTAGAATCTTATGGATGTATATAATGTAACTAGATCAAAAGAGACTAATAGCTTTGAGATATGTTGTAGAAAAAGTAGACTCCTCTTGCTATTGAGGAGACTCTTGTAATCCTATCATGAAATTACACATAATTTGATAATATAATTTACTCGTTTACTGTTAAAAGAATTGGATTGATGAAAATTGAGCCACTTGTTTAGGATATCACTAGAGTTTCATGTTCGTGTGAGGGGGTGTTTATGTTTCACACTACACTTATATTTAGATATAAAAAAACTCATAAGTCAATATTGAAGTTGGGGTCTATCACGCTTGGTGCTACAAAGGTAGAACATGGACTTTGACCTAGTGGTGTGAGCCTTTTTCTTCACAAAATGTATGCGTAATGTTACTTTGGATTCCCTTGGTCTTCTGGAATGAAGGGATTTTAAAATCAATGAGTAATAAAATAGATTGATTCATAGGGATAAAATCGAGTTGGGATACAAATTCCATAGGAGATGGGCTTGGTTACAAGTGGATTTGGATCTAAGGGTTGGTGTTTTGGATGAAATAAAGTTGGTTTTTATAGATAAATCATGGGATCGGAAAATTGATTATTAGAAACATTTTTCTAGATGTTTTGTCTATCGTGAGGTGGGGCACACTCAAAGATCTTGTGGTAATTTCTCTTACTTTAGGAGAATTCTAAAGAAAATTTTGGTGAATAGATGTGTAGAGAAGAAATAGGTGACAATCCAAGGTGTAGTAGATGTATTTCCTAAGGAAAAGGAAATCACTAATTTTGCTTTAAAACCAAGCCAAGATGGTGCTTATCCAAAGGAGGTTTCTTGAGAGACTTTTCTATCAAGAAGGTCAAGGGTTGTTTTATGTAATTCCTCCCCTCCATCTTTACATACCATTAAGAATTCCTTGGAAAATAATGATGATTGTAAAGTCTCATCAAGGTTTATTTCTCTAAATGCTATGGATGTTATTGGTCAAAAGATTTGCATTATATTACCAACATTTAATTATCTAACCAATATCTTAATAATTGGAGATAATAGAAGAATATATGTGGAATCAACGCCCTTATTCATCAGGTGCTGACAACTATTGAGCAATCAATTACAACAACTAAAGAACAATGTTGATAAACAAACTAGACTAAAATCTGTCTGAGTAGTGCTAGTCTCAAACCTCGAGGAAAAGCCCTTGAGTGAAATCTTTCACTCTATAAAGTAGTGTTCATGCATTCAGTAGCAAGTTGGGTTCAAAAGGAAAAGGATTCTAGTTCTTGTTTCTAGTCTCTCATAACCAAATGCAAAGAATAAAAGGCATAATGATGTAAAGGAAATAAATCAGCCTAAACTAAAATATCAAAGCAACATGAAATAAGTGTTCAAGATTAAAGGAAAGTGAAGTAACTTAATACATGATCAGTTTCTAACTAAGAAAATTGATATACTAAAATATATATTTAAGAATTCTTGCAATATAAACACTATTGAAAATCAAACACTCTTGCAATATAAATTGACAAAATAAAAGCGCAAAATGTTACCCAAGTTTTAGGGGGCCTTCCCAATATGACTAACACTATCAAAATAATCAAATCAAACTAGAGTGATGCACCAAACCTTCAGAACAATCAACATTCATTATAACAGCTTTGTTTACAAAAAAGGAGGAGCACAAAAACTTGGGTCTATATGAATCTCCTATAAACTACCCATCTCATACATATTACAAAAAGACTAATTAAAAATCTAAGATTTATTCTAGATTTGAATATTTGTGCATGAAAAGCTTTGGGGTGGATCAAAACCAATCTCCCAAGCTTATATATGGTCAACTATGAGATATGAATGAGATAACAAATGATAACATCCAAAGTGATATTGGGTTATTTTCTCCCCAAGATACAAATAGTTTCTATACTTTGGAAGATGATTTAGATTCACTTCTCTTGTTGTTCACATGGTTGATCTAGAGTTTTCCTCAAATTTGGGCACTATTTGAAAATATAGGGCCAAATTATGCATTTTGGGCAGATTGGCATTAAATAACCATAGATATCTCTCAAACACTTCAATATTTTGGAAAATAGCCTACTCTATGACCGATTTTCCATATGAGAAACAAAACCCATGTTCTAGAATTTTTAGATTCACCCTGGTCAGCTTGGGAATTGTGCCCAAAGTTGACTTTCTAGAAACTTTGACCTATATTGTTCTTTTTTAGTTGGAGCTTAACACATGCAACCTAGGTGCGATATAACTAACCTATAGTTATTTTAATCTCAATTTTCAAAAGCCATGCGGTATAATTTGTTCTATAAGCACACATATATGTTAACCATGATTGGATACCTAAAGTAATCTATTGGTATAAGAAGTAGGCTAATTAAGCATTAGTGAAATCAACTTAAAATTCAATTAATCTATTATAAAGTTAGAAATTAATTAAAATGAGAAAAAAAATTATCTTTATGTGAGTCAAAAGGGCTTGGGTTCAAAGGAGTGAAAGTGTATGATAATATTGAGAGTATGCAATTATATGTGTAGGGTTTGAGGGGTAAAAATAACAAATGAGGTATTGTAAAAGGTGGAAAAATGGGATCCCAATAGATATTTATTGTGATGGTCTTATCTACTCTCATTCATCTATTATTTCCTATTGTTGGGTAAACTTTACTTAGTGAAAGAGTCAAAGTAACTCAATGACTATGGATTGCATGTAATGAAGCCTTTAAAAGGATTTGGATTACTTCCTTTTAAAGTGCCAAGGAGGTGAGTGATGAAGGCTCACATGGCTGGCTTGGTTAGGTTTTGGCCAAGAGACTAACATAATCCTATTAGCTAGTTTTTTCCTTGGATTGAGATTTTTCAACTTAAATATTATGTGCATGATTTGTTGTTATTATTGGTTTTTTATCTCTCTTAGTAAGTTTTAACATGATATCAGATCCAAATTAATATAGACTCTCAAACAAGAGTGGTTTAATGTAGGGATCCTGGAAGAGTTTGTTGGATGTGACGATATTCATTAGCATTTGTTGTGGTATAAGGAAACTTCATAAAAAGGAGATGCAAAGTGTTTAATAGAATTCTTTAGTGAGATGATTTATTATTGATTCACCAAATGTGGTATTACATAGGTGTGGAGAGCATCAAGTTTTCCAAGTTAAGAGGATGGCGACATAAGTGATAGGATAATATATATATATAATGGAGTTAAAAACTTTTTAAATTGCATGTAAATGGGCATACAATTGTAAGACCTAGAAAGGCATGTGCACCCCTAGGAAATTAGTGTTAAAGTCTTGAGTTAAACACAGGTGATAAAGGGGAATGCCAAATCATAGGATACCTTCGATATAAAATTTGAGGGAGTAGGGCCTAGACGTGAATGGTCCTCACTCACTTGGTCGTTTTTTCTAGATTTGTCAAAGGGAAATCCCAACTTAAGGTTTAATGGGGGGATTATTAGGTAAACTTGACTCAGTGGAAATTCAAAGTAGTGTTGGTTTTCGACACATGGTTTTGGTTGGCCATGGTTTTTTCAGCATGAATTACATGTAGTTAATCATTTAAAAGGATTGGGAATACTTAGTTGTAATGTGCCAAGGAGGTGAGTATTGAAGGCTCACTTGGCTAGCTTAGCTAGGTGTTTTCCAAGGGACTAATAGAATTATGTTAGTTGGTTTTTCCCAAGATTAGAGTTTTCTAAGCTAAATATTATGTTTATGCTTGCTTTTTGTTGTTGGTAAATTTATTTCTCTCAATTGATTTTTCTTTGTAAGTGTAATATCTATCCCCTCATTCATGGTACCTTCTCTTAATGTCTTTTTAGGTTCATCAAAATATCCCCTAGCATGCCTTTAGAGAGGGAAGAACTTAGTAAGGTGAGGGAGTCAAAAAATAAATAAGGGGACTTTATGATCTAAATATTACCTGCTAAGATCGGCTTTTTGTACCCTAAAAAGGATTATGATATCATGTCCAAAGAAAGGTCTAAGGAGGACTTAACCTCTATAGGAGGGTCACCCTTAGACTGTTATAATGTGCCTTAGGTGGTAAGGAAATTGAATCTATAAATAGCATAGAAATCATATGTTGGATATCAAAATACGCTATAGGAAGGAAATATTTAATGAGGCATCCCTATGATATGAATTTCTTTCAATGTAAGATAAGTAGGGGCTTCCTTGAAACTAAAGGCCCTCAAAAGGCTTAATAGAGCTCATAGTCTCAGGATTATTCTCATTCAAGAAATGGTGGTACCTCGTCTTAAAGATGATGCAAATTTTAATCTCTAGCTAATAGATTAGTCCATTTATACTTTGGATGTAGATAGTTTATTTAGTAGTTTATTATGAGCCTAGAGCCCAAATTTTGAGGCTTTCTTGAAATCCACTTATAATTGGGCCACCTTAGTGGATTTGATAGCTACAAAATTTGGTCTATGATTGAAGTTTTAAAAATAAGTGGGTTGTATTTAGAAAGAAGACATTTTTAGGAGTGAGTGGATTCTTCTACAGTGTTTGTGGATACTTGAATATCTCTCTTTCACTACTGCAAATTTAGGGCTCACATGCAATGGAGGATCCACTAGAAATTTTTGTCATTCACTTTTTTAAGTGGAATAGATTAGTTGATGTGGAATCGTCTAAGTTATTCCCAACATGGAAGAATTATAGAAGAAGTGAGGATTCCATTCCAAAAGAATATAAAATGAGGGTTTCCTTCTATGGAAAAAAACCCATAAATTAACATAACTTCTATCTTTAGATGTTTCACCGAATGAACGACATATATTGACTATGAAATTACAATATTTTACAAGGCAATTTTTCATCTAATTTTTTCTTTGGGGGCACTGCCCCCGAACCCCTAACAGGGGGGACTACAAAAAATTCTATCGCCGCCCCATGAGGGACGAGGATCCAAACAAGACCAAAACAAAAAAACCTTTGAAGAATCAAGAAGATAATTAGGCTCCACACCCAAGAATATCCCACTTGGAGTGATTATAACTCTATCATTTCTTCAATTGTAGGAAAATGCCTCCACTTGGACCTGCTTGTTTCTCATCTTCACCATCATACTTGAAGACCAATTGAAACTAATCAGGAATTTAGTTTCTCCCTATTTAGCACATTTATCAACATGTATGTAGGATTCTGGCTAGTGTGTATTTTTTCGAGCTTCAACTATCCATCTTCCAGAACTGACCATATCAAACGTTACCTAAGTTGTATATGTTTTTCCTTGGAATCAATTTGAGTTATTTGCAAGATGAATGGAACTTTAGCTATCACTATATCATATATGCATCTCCTGCTTCTTGCCCAACTTAGCCATACACCTTTATAACCAAATCATTTCTTTGCTCACCTCTATAGCAACAACATACTCCACTTTTGTTTTTGAAAGTGCAGCAATGTTTTGCAATTTTGAAACCAAGTTGACAGTTTTTCCACCTACAGTAAACACATACCTTATGGTGTTCCTCCTGTTATCTATATCACCTACCATATCTACATCAACATATCCCTATAGAGAAATGTTTAATCCTCCAAAACATAATGTTTGATTTATGGTACCTCTCAAATACCTAAGAATCCACTTCACTTCCATCCAATGCTCTTTTCATTGATTGTTCATATACCTACTCACAACTCCCATTGCATCTCCAATATTCGGCCTTATGCCGACCATTTCATACATTAAGCTTCCAATTGTTGACACATATGGGACTTTAGACATATAATCCATCTCTTCCTGGGTCTTGGGACACATCTCCTTACTTATTTTGAAATGGTTAGCCAAAAGTGTATTAAATAGTTTTGCATTCTTCATATTAAATATTTCCATTATCTTTTCTATGTACTCACTTTGATATCATGTTAAATTTTTATTTTTCTTGTATCTAGTTATTCTCATACCAAGGATTTTCTTTATAGCTCCCAAACCCTTCATTGCAAATGAATTAGCTAATTTTACTTTGAGCACATTTATTTCCTACATTTTAGACCCTACAACAAGCATGGCATATACATACAATAGCAATGTAATATAATTTACATTTTTTTTCTTACTATAAACACAATGGTCGAGGTGGCATCTACAATAACCTTGTTCATATATAAACCTATCAAATTTTAGATAGCACTTCCTTGGAGCTTGTTTTCAGCCATACATCTCTTCTTAAACTTGCACATTAATTTCTCATTCCCTTTGACCTCATACCCGTGTGGTTGTTGCATATATATCTCTTTCTCCAAATCCCCATGGAGAAAGGTTGTCTTTACATGTAATTGTTCAATATGAAAATATTTTGTTGCCACTAGACTTAAAATAGTTTTGATTGAAGTCATTTTATCAAGAGGAGAAAATATTTCATCAAAGTCTATAACTCTCTTTTTATTCAAGCCCCTTAACCACAAGTCTAGCCTTATACCTCTTTTTCCCTCCATCTTCTTCCTTCAACCCGTAAACCCATTTATTCTGCAATGTTGTTTTACTTGTAGTCAACATGACTAAGTCACAAGTCTGGTTATATACGAAGGAGTCCATCTCTTCTTTCATTGCTTGCTCCCATTTCTTCATATTTTTTACGTACATTTCTTCTTCATATCGTTTTGGTTCACCATAATCAATCAACAATACAAAATATAAGGAAGGATAATATCATTGAGAGGGTATACTTAACCTTGTATATATTCTAACAACACTAGTAGGAGTTTGAGGTTTATACTATTTTTGTTTCTTTTATTGTTTTTCCTATTGTTGTTGATCATTAAAATTTCGTTCGACCTTTGAATTTACTTTTCCTGTGATCTCATGAAGCACTATGTATTCTATGTTTTCTTTTTCTTGTTTCTTTGTTCTTTGTAAAAAAACCTTTCATTGAAAGCCACATCTCTACTCCTAATGATTTTATGGTTTTCATAATCACATAATCAATAACCAAAATCATTAACACTATATCCAATGAAGGTACACTTATTTGATTTTTCTTTGAGCCTTGTTTTGTTTTCTTTCTTAACATTGATAAATTCTTC
Organism: Pinus taeda; assembly: GCA_000404065.3. NCBI lineage: Eukaryota > Viridiplantae > Streptophyta > Pinopsida > Pinales > Pinaceae > Pinus > Pinus taeda. Next base: position 60,704 of record APFE030959930.1, read on the forward strand.
AGAACTGAAATTATTTAGAAATGAGTAGTTTAAATTTTTACCTATCCATGCCTCCTCTGTAAAACTCGTTAATCTAGGTTGTCATTGATGTCAATATAGTAGTGTTTGTGATGGAAAATTCTTTAATACATGATGTTTCCCATTGATGCCCATTGATCATAATACTACTCATGGAGGATCCAAGGATTGAATACATACATAATAAAAACAGTGGAATCAAGGAGGAAAGATATCAAAAGCCATCAGAAGAGAAAGAGAAAGACTAAAGAGGAGAAGCCATCGTGAAGCCAAAAAGTGAGAGGAAGAGTTCATTGGAAGCCATCAAAGAAGCAAGTTTTTTCATATGCCCAGGGGTAGGTACTATTGAAAGAAAAAAGGAACATTGCATCGGAGGAATTATATCGGCGAGTTATCGATGACGTTACCATTTTATTATGTGTCACGTTGAATCCACCGATTGCAATATGTATTGCGGACCCGAAAACAGGTTATGGTAACCTCCCTATTGTAATATTGAATCGGGGCGTATCAGAACCTTCACGTCGCAAGTTATGAAGGCTTGTCACATTAAAACCCCAGATTGAAATATAATGGAGTCAAGAAATGAACGACAAAGATCAAACCAAAGGCTTGCGAAAGGTGAATTGCGGGAATAGATCTGGATCGTCAGATTGATAGATCTGTTAAATCGATAGTGATTAATAGCTGCGAGGTAGGAAAGTATGGATTTCCTTGATCATGGCTGAAGTACCACACTCAATCGTAGCCATCAATCTCATATTCAACTCTTAGACCACAACCAAATGCAGGGGTTAAGGTCGTTTTTAATTTGTGTACCAGTCAAAGTCCCACAAACCATAGATTGTGATATAATACATAGACCTGATAGCTCCATTAGAACATACCTTTACATAATATCGCATCCGCATACCAGAGCTTTTATATCGCAAGTTATAAAGGGATGTCACATTAAAGACTACGAATGTGATATTACTGCGAATGTGACTACAACACTATAATATGACTCAATATGATATCACATCCATTGAATCACATGTTTCAAAGAAATGTTAAAATTCCGATTACGATAAGGGTGTGGACACAATAGACTGCTGATTGCGATAAGGGTGTGGACACAATGGACTGTCAATTATGATAGAGTTGTGTGCCCAACGAGCTTATCAAAAACAGTTTATTGTATATCGCATCCACTCCATCGGCCACAGGGGATGGACTATGTTATGAGAGACCTTTGAACGTTCCGATTGCGATTAAGGTGATCATGTGATAGGTGGGACCACCCATTATATGGCTTTAACTATGTTGATATGTGAATATCGATGATGTTGATATCAGAGGACAGAGCATGTGCACACTTGTAAAACCTCTGATTTTCATGAAAGTTGCGATTGTGATTAAAAATATGACGTGGCATGTGGGGGCCTCTATTAATGTGGATTTTCATGAAGGTTAAGATTGGAAGGGTAAGGTGATGATGTGGCAGGCCCTTCGATATATTTTAATATACCACCTCATGCACAAGTCAGCCCCTCCACCTTTGAATGAGTCGTTTCGATTCGTTGGCAAAACTCATTCATATACATATACATATACATATACATATACATATACATCTCTTCATTTTATCAAGAGGAGAAAATATTTCATCAAAGTCTATAACTCTCTTTTTATTCAAGCCCCTTAACCACAAGTCTAGCCTTATACCTCTTTTTCCCTCCATCTTCTTCCTTCAACCTGTAAACCCATTTATTCTGCAATGTTCTTTTACCTGTAGTCAACATGACTAAGTCACAAGTCTGGTTATATATGAAGGAGTCCATCTCTTCTTTCATTTCTTGCTCCCATTTCTTCATATTTTCCACCTACATTTCTTCTTCATATCCTTTTGGTTCACCATAATCAATCAACAATACAAAATATAAGGAAGGATAATATCATTGAGAGGGTATACTTAACCTTGTATATTTTCTAACAACACTAGTAGGAGTTTGAGGTTTATACTATTTTTGTTTCTTTTATTGTTTTTCCTATTGTTGTTGATCATTACAATTCCATTCGACCTTTGAATTTACTTTTCCTGTGATCTCATGAAGCACTATGTATTCTATGTTTTCTTTTTCTTGTTTCTTTGTTCTTTGTACAAAAACATTTCATTGAAGGCCACATCTCTACTCCTAATGTTTTTATGGTTTTCATAATCATATAAGAAATAACCAAAATCATTAACACTATATCCAATGAAGGTACACTTATTTGATTTTTCTTTGAGCCTTGTTTTGTTTTCTTTCTTAACATTGATAAATTCTTCACAACTGAAATTATTTAGAAATGAGTAGTTTAAATTTTTACCTATCCATGGCTCCTCTGTAAAACTTGTTAATCTAGGTTGTCATTGATGTCAATATAGTAGTGTTTGTGATGGAAAATTCTTTAATACATGATGTTTCCCATTGATGCCCATTGATCATAATACTTCTCATGGAGGATCCAAGGATTGAATACATACATAATAAAAACAGTGGAATCAAGGAGGAAAGATATCAAAAGCCATCAGAAGAGAAAGAGAAAGACTAAAGAGGAGAAGCCATCGTGAAGCCAAAAAGTGAGAGGAAGAGTTCATTGGAAGCCATCAAAGAAGCAAGTTTTTTCATATGCCAAAGGGTAAGTACTATTGAAAGAAAAAAGGAACATTGCATAAGAGGAATTATATCGGCGAGTTATCGATGACGTTACCATTTTATTATGTGTCACGTTGAATCCACCGATTGCAATATGTATTGCGGACCCGAAAACAGGTTATGGTAACCTCCCTATTGCAATATCGCATCCGGGCGTATCGAAACCTTCATGTCACAAGTTATGAAGGCTTGTCACATTAAAACCCCATATTCAAATATAATGGAGTCAAGAAATGAACGACAAAGATCAAACCAAAGGCTTGCGGAAGGTGAATTGCGGGAATAGATCTGGATCATCAGATTGATAGATCTGTTAGATCGATAGTGATTAACAGCTGCGGGGTAGGAAAGTACGGATTTCCTTGATCGTGGCTGAAGTACCACACTCAATCGTAGCCGTCAATCTCATATTCAACTCTTAGACCACAACCAATTGCAGGGGTTAAGGCCGTTTTTAATTTGTGTACCAGTCGAAGTCCCACAAACCATAGATTGTGATATAATACATAGACCTGATAGCTCCATTAGAACATACCTTTATGTAATATCGCATCCGCATATCAAAGCTTTTATATCGCAAGTTATAAAGCGACATCACATTAAAGACTACGAATGTGATATTACTGCGAATGTGACTACACCACTATAATATGACTCAATATGATATCACATCCATTGAATCGCATGTTTCAAAGAAATGTCAAAATGTCGATTACGATAAGGGTGTGGACACAACAGACTACTAATTGCGATAAGGGTGTGGACACAATGGACAGTCAATTATGATAGAGTTGTGTGCCCAACGAGCTTATCAAAAACAATTTATTATATATTGCATCCGCTCCATCGGCCACAGGGGATGGACTATGTTATGAGAGACCTTTGAAAGTTCCTATTGCGATTAAGGTGATCATGTGATAGGCGGGACCGCCCATTATATGGATTTAACTATGTTGATATGTGAATATCGATGATGTTGATATCGGAGGACAGAGCATGTGCACACTTGTAAAACCTCTGATTTTCATGAAAGTTGCGATTGTGATTAAAAATATGACGTGGCATGTGGGGGCCTCTATTAGTGTGGATTTTCATGAAGGTTACGATTGGGGGGGTAAGGTGATGACGTGGCAGGCCCTTTGATATATTTTAATATACCACCTCATGCACAAGTCGGCCCCTCCACCTTTGAATGAGTCGTTTCGATTCGTTGGCAAAACTCATACATATACATATACATATACATATACATATACATATACATATACATATACATATACATATACATATACATATACCTATACATATACATAACATATACATTATACAATACAATCATATACATATACATATATATATATATATATATGTATATAGATATATAAGTTGAAACGCTTCACTTGAGTAAGGCATATAAGGCATCTATCATAGAGAACAAGGAAAGACACAACTCATGAACTTGAAGAAACAGAGGAAGCCAAAGGTCTAGTAGATGCAGAAGGTGTAGTAGAAGCCGAAGGTCTGGTAGATGCAGAAGGTGCAGTAGAATCCAAAGTTCTGGTAGACGTAGAAGGTACAGTAGAAGCCGAAGGCCAAGTGGAGAAGAAATATGTTGATAGAGCAGGAGGACAATATTTTGACCTGATTCATCTTGAAAGATAGGATCAGAGCCCTTGGGGTTGGTGCCTCAGAATTGGAAGGATTGGTGTCCTTGGAGTTGGTGCTCATAAATCCAAGGTTGGTGCGTTGAAAAGATAAGGTCGAATCCCTAGAGGTCGGAGCCTCATCAAAACCAAGTTGGAGCTTCGAACACATTTATATTGTATTTATTATTTTACTCAATAAAATATACTTATACATTTCTCTATTTAAATTGTGAAGAATTAAATTGGTAATAATAACAATTGAAAGGAAATACTGATTCACCTCCCCTCTTAGTATTTCCAACAATTGGTATCAGAGCCAGCTTCTTCGTATCAGTCTAACAGCTAGAAGAAGGATTCTTAGTCACAATGAAAAATCAAGAAGTGTTAGGAAGACATCCTTTGTTTGATGGCACAAATTTTGGTTTTTGGAAAAAAAGAATGTCCTACTACTTAATGTCCCTTGGATTGGAATTTTGGCATTCGGTTTTAAATGGGTACATAGATCCTTCCACTCTTCCAAAAGATCAAGACGAAAGGAAATCTTACATTTCAAATGCAAAGCCTTAAATTCTGTCACTAGTGGAATCACTGATTTTGAATTTACAAAATTCATGAATTGTGACTCGGCCAAAGAAGTATGGGATAAGCTAGTTAGTTTATACGATGGGGACTCCAAAGCTAAGAAGGAAAAGCTTCAACTCATAGAAGAAAATTTGAAAGTTTTAAAATGGATGATGAAGAAGATATTGCATCATCCTTTCTCCAAGTAGCTGAAGTGGTCAACTCTCTTAAAGGATTGGGAGAAAACATTGAAAAAAGCACTATTGTTCAAAACGTCTTAAGATCTCTCCTAGACAGATTTGACTCCAAAGTAAGTGCTATAGAAGAAATGAAGGACCTAGATGCTCTCATGATGGATGAAATTCATGGAATCCTCATTTCCTATGAGATGAGAAAAGGAAGCCCAAGTTCCAAAGATGCAGCATTCAAGGCCTCAAAATCAAAAAAGGGGAAAGAATGTAATACCAGTAGTGATGAATCTGATGTTGAATCCAAATTGGCACAATTTGTACGAAGACTAAAGAAAGGATCTAAGCTAAAAGGTAAGTACCATCTTATTTGTTTGAAATGTGGAAGAATAGGACATTATGCTACAAAATGTCCTCTTAAGCATGATAGTGATGGTGAGGAAAATTATAAAAGGATGGTATACAAAAAAAAAGCATTCAATAAGAAGAATTTATTATCTAAGCAAGATTATTCTGATTCTGATGAATTTGTAGTCATCAAAAATAAATCAACTAATCATTTCACTCATCGCAAAGGAGGTAATGATGAATCAGATGAGGAAAATGACTATGCGGGAAACCAAGAAGTATTATTCATGGAATTCACAAATGATGATGATTTAGGTCTAGAAGGAAATGTAGATGAATTTTTAATGAGTTCCATTGAAGAAAACGAGAAATTACAAAATAAAATCATTTCTATCAAGGTAGAAAAGGAGGAAGGAAAAAGAAGGGAATACCTCTTGAAAACTAAGCTAAAAGAGAAAGAAGAAATTTGTGAAGAACGTGAAGCCGAAATAGTATCTCTGAGGAAGGAATTGGAGCAAGTCAAAAAGGGTTGGGAAAGCTCTCAAATACTTGAAATTATCCTAAATGATCAAAAACCTCAACATGACAAATATGGGATAGGTTTTAAAGGAGAACCATCAAGTACTAAGAAAAATGAGAAAAGCTATGCCGACATACTTTCCAGCAACCCAAAAGAAGAAAGATTATTTCATCAAAGGCTCCTCAAATCCAAAGAATGAATAGAGAGTAACTCCAAGGAAGAATGTTGATTCAAATCATGGCTATTACAACAGGTACAAAACTATCTTTTTTGGGCATTGTTTTTATTGTAAAAATTTCGGTCATCAAGCTAAACATTGCATGGCTCATAAGAATGAAACACGAAAATTGAAGGGTCAAACAAACAAGCCATATGGTCTCAAAGGGCAAGGAAAAATAAAGACCTACAACTCTTTTGATCCCTTGGCCAAATTTGATCCAATTTCCTCATTATGTAATGATAATTGACATAATGAACAAAATTGCCCCCTCAAAAGAAGAGAAGCAAAAAGTGAGAATCCCAACACAGGTAAATCTGGCCTAGCTCTATGTGCTCACAATGATGAAAATAATTGGTTTGTGGATAGTGGGTACTCCAAACATATGACAGGTGACAAAAGGAAGTCTGTATCATTGAAAAAAAAGGAAGGAAATGTATCCTTTACATGTGGATCTTCCAAAATTGTTGGAAAATGAACTGTTACCCTTATTAATGGAAAAGGAAAGGCTCAAAATGCTTTGCCAGTAGATGGGCTCAAACACAATCTCTTAAGTGTTAGCCAAATCTGTGATCAAGGACATAATGTTGCCTTTAGCACTTGAGATTGTGAAATAAGGATCTCTTCCTCATGGGAACTTGTGGCGAAAGGAGTTAGAACATCAAATAATGTCTACATTCTTAACAAAATTCAAGAAGATAAATGTTACTTAAGTCAAACAGATGAAATTTGGCTGTGGCACAAGCGACTTGGACATAGAAGTTTCGATAAATTGATTAATATCAACAAGATTAATGTAGTATGAGACAACCCAAAGTTATTCAAGCCAAATCAAGGAGTATGTGGTCCATGTCAACATGGAAATCAAACTATAACCAACCACAAGACCAAGAAGTTTTCTACATCAAAACCTTTGGAGATCATCCATGTTGATTTATGTGGACCAACTAGAACTCCACCACTCTAAGGAGAAAGGTACTTTGCTTTATTTGTTGATCACTATACTAGAATTATGTGGGTATATTTCATAAAATATAAATCCAAAGCACTTGAATGTTTCAATAATCTTAAGATATTGTAGAAAATGAAAAGGATTCTAAGATTAAATGTCTTAGAGCGGATAGAAGGGGAGAATTCACATCAAAAGAATTTGATGAATTCTGTAAAGTACTTGGAATTGAAAGAGAACTCTCGGTTACTAGAACACCCATGAAAAATGGGGTAATTGAAAGAAGAAACTGAATTGTTCAAGAAACGGCAAGAACAATGTTAATAGCAGCTAACTTGTAGCCAAAATTTTGGAGAGAAGCAGTCAAGACAATTGTTTATACCTTGAATTGAACTCAACTAAGACCAAATAATGAGAAGACTCCTTATGAATTATGGAAAGGAAGACATGATTCAATAAAATACTTCAAGATTTTTGGAAGCAAGTACTTCGTAAAAATCAATGATGACTCACCAGGAAAATTTGATTCTTGGGTTGATGAAGGAATATTCCTTGGATATTCTACAAGGAGCAAAGCCTACAAGTGCTACAATAATCGACTACGGAAAATAGTGGAAAGCATTGATGTGAAGATTGATGAAGACATTCCAGAAAAAGAAATTGAATATCATGAAGTTGACCATCTCATTGAAGAAAACGAAGAAGAACCTGAAAAAGAGGAAAAAGATCAAGAAAAACATAAGGAAAAAGAACCATCTCAAACCCCTTCAAAGGTGAAGTTTCTCCAAAAAAATCACCCACAAGAGCATATTATTGGCAATATAGATGAAGGGATGCAACCCCGAAGGAGGATGACATGTACACCAAAGAAAAATGATGTTGCCCTCCTATCTATGATAGAACCATAAACATTTACTCAAGCAAGTAAGGATCCTCATTGGGTAAAAGACATGGAAGAAGAAATGTCTCAAATTGAGAAGAATGAGACATGGGAGTTGGTACCTCATCCAAAGGATAAAAATATAATTCAAACCAAGTGGGTGTTCGAAAACAAAATGAATGAAGATGGACAAATCATCAGAAATAAGGAAAGGCTTGTTTATAAAGGTTATTCACGAATTGAAGAAATCGACTTTGAAGAAACCTTTGAACTAGTACCTCATATAGAAGCTATAAGGATGTTCTTGCTATTTTCTTGCTCAAAAGGATTCAAAATCTATCAAATAGACGTAAAATTAGCATTTCTAAATGGGGATCTCAAGGAAGAAGTCTACATGGAGAAATCAAAAGGGTTTAATCTAGTAGAAGGAAAAGACTTTGTTTGTAAGTTGAAAAAGGAATTATATGGGTTGAAACAAGCTCCTAGAGCTTGCTACACAAGACTGGATCACTATCTACAACAACAAGGCTTCAATAAGGGGGTGGCAGGAAGTAATCTCTAAATAAAGATGGACAAGGATAAGTTACTAGTCACTCTTGTCTATGTTGATGATCTGATTTTTGCTAGTAATAATGATGCGATGGGCCATGAGTTTCCTCAAAATATGTCAAAAGAATTGGAAATGTTAGTGATAGGAGAGTTATCTTACTTCCTTTGACTACAAGTATCTCAAACCACGGCAAGCATGTTCATATCTCAAGAAAAATATCTTAAAGACATGCTTAAAAGATATGGAATGGAAGATTGTGCACCCATGAGCACACCTATGACCACAGATTGAAAATTAAGCAAAGATGATGACTCTCCTCCGGTAGATGCAACTCATTATAGGTCACTAATTGGACCCCTCCTATACTTAATTGCTATGAGACCTGACATTATGCAAGTAGTAGGAATGGTGGGAAGATTTTAATCAGCTCCTAAACAATCCCATTTGTTGGCAATAAAAAGAATTCTCATATACTTGAAAGGAACTCCTAATTTTGGTCTTTGGTAACCCTAAGAGCCCAACTCCTAATGTGACTGCAAACACCGATGTTGATTGGGTCGGAAGTGTCGATGATCGAAAAAGTAGTAGTGGAAAAGCATTCTTCCTAGGAGATTGTCTAGTATCTTGGCTCAGCAAAAAACAAACATCCATATCACTATCTACAGTTGAAGCTGAGTATATAGCTGTTGTAGATTGTCGTACTCAAATATTATGGATGAAGGAAGCTCTGAAAGATGTCAACATAGGTACCAATCAACCAATCACCATCTATTGTGATAACACAAGTGCTATGAATCTCAGTAAAAATCCAGCGATGTACTCAAAGACCAAACATATTCCAATCAAGTATCATTTCCTTCATGAACAAGTAGCTGAACAAAACATCAACTTGGAATATATCAATACTAAGGAGCAAATAGATGATATTTTCACAAAACCTCTTCCTTGAGAAGCATTTGAACAACTTCGCCAAAAGATGGGGGTTATTTCTCTATCATCACATTAAGTTGATTCATAAGTTGTTGCAAGATAGGGGGAGAAGTTCGATAGGGGGGGTTCTTGTGCACCTTTTTTGCCATTGATGTCAAAGGGGGAGAGAAGAAGAATATTTCCATCAATGACAAAGGGGGATATTCTTAATCTAGGTTGTCATTGATGTCAATATAGCAGTGTTTGTGATGGAAAATTCTTTAATACATGATGTTTCCCATTGATGCCCATTGATCATAATACTACTCATGGAGTATCCAAGGATTGAATATAGACATAATAGAAACAATGGAACCGAGGAGGAAACATATCAGAAGCCATCAGAAGAGAAAGAGAAAGAGTAAAGAGGAGAAGCCATCGTGAAGCCAAAAAATGAGAGGAAGAGTTCATTGGAAGCCATCAAAGAAGTAGGTTATGAAGAAACAAAAGCAGGTTTTCACATATGCCCAAGGGTAAGTGCTATCGGAATAAAAAAGAGAAACATTACATCAGAGGAATTATATCGGCGACAATACTATTTTATTATGTGTCATGTTGAATCCCCTGTCTGAGATATGTATTGTGGACCCGAAAACAGGTTATGTTAACTGCCCTATTGTAATATCACATCCGCATGTATTGGAACCTTCGAGTTGCAAGTTATGAAGGCTTGTCACATTAAAACCCTCGATTGCAATATAATGGAGTCAAGAAATGAACCACAGATATCAAACCAAAGGCTTGAGGAAGGTGAGTCCTGGGAATAGATCTTGATCATCAGATCGACGGTGATTAGCAACTGCAGGGGTAGGAAAGTACAGATTTCCTTGATTGTGGCTGAAGTCCCACACTCAATCCTAGCCATCGACCTCATGTTAAACTCTAAGATCACAATCAACTACGGGGGTTAAGGCTGTTTTTAATTCGTGTGCCAGTAGAAGTCTCACAAACCATAGATTGTGACATAATACGCAGACCCAATAGTTGCATTAGAACATACCTTTATGTAATATCTCATCCTCCTACTGAAAATTTCATATCACAAGTTACGAAGGGATGTCACATGAAAAAATGTGATTGTGATATTACTATGGACCTCACTACACCACTATAATATGACTCAATATGATATCATGTCCATTGAATTGTATGTTTCAAATAAACTTCAAAACATCGACTGCAATAAGGGTGTGGAGAAAATGGACCATTGATTGTGATATAGTTGTGTATCTAACGAGCTTATCAAAAACAATTTATTGTATACCGCATCCGTTGCGTCGGTAGTAGGGGATCGATGATGTTTTGAAAAGACCTTCAAAAGTTGTGGTTGAGGTTAAGGTGATCATGTGCCAGGTAGAACCACCCATTATATAGTTTAACTATGTTGATATGTGAATATCAATGATGTTGATATCGGAGGACAGAGCATGTGCACACTTGTAAAACCTCTGATTTTCATGAAAGTTGCGATTGTGATTAAAAATATGACATGGCGTATGGGTACCTATATTAATGTGTATTTTCATGAAGGTTACGATTGCGGGGGTAAGGTGATGAAATGGCAGGCCCTCCGATATATTTTAATACACCAACTCATGCACAAGTTAGCCCCTCCACCTTCAAACGAGTCATTTCCATTAATTGGAAAAACTCATATATATATATATATTATCTTCCCTTTATTATATATATTTTATATATATATATATATAAGTTGAAACGCTTCACTTGAGTAAGGCGTATAAGGCATCTTTCATAGAGAATAAGGAAATTTCACAACTCGTGAACTTGAAGAAATAAAGGAAGCTGAAGACCGAGTAGAGAAGGAAGCTGAAGACAGAGCGGGAGGACAATCTTTTCACCTGATTCATCTTGAAAGATAGAGCGAGAGCCCTTGAGGTTGGTGCTCAGAATTGGAAGGCTTGGTCTCCTTGGAGTTGTTGCCCCTAAATACAAGGTTGTTGCCTTAACAAGATAGGGTCAAAGCCCTAGAGGTCGGAGCTTCATCAAAAACAAGTTGGAGCTTGGAACACATTTATATTGTATTTGTTATTTTCCTCAATGAAATTATACTTATACATTTCTCTATTCAAATTGTGAATAATTAAACTGGTAATAATAACAATTGAAAGAAAATATTGATTCACCCCCCTCTCAGTATTTCCAACAATACTACCATCCAAGGAACTTGAAGGCCCTATGTTTACTAGATAAACAACAATATCTAGAACATATGCTCAAATTTGTAAGAGTAACCCTACATGCAATCTCATACACCTTACATGCCCCATGATTATCCTGTTCATCCTTTCTAACATGCCATTTTCTTTTGGTGTTCTTGGAATTGTCTTCTTTCTAGGAATTCCATGGTTTGAACAATAATTATCAAACTCCTTGCTACAATATTCACCTCCATTATTTAATCTGAGACACTTCAACTTATTTCCTATCTCATTCTCAACCAAGTCTTTCAATTTCTTAAAAATATCAAAGACATCAAATTTATTTTGAATACAATAAAACCAAGTGTTCCTAGTTATATCATGAATAAAAGTAACATAATAATGAGAGACACAAAGAGGTGATACCTTAGCAGGTCCCCATACATCTCTATGCACAAGCTCTATTTTTTTACTCTTATTTTCTTTCCCAACTCTGAGAAATTTGACTCTATTTAGTTTTCCATAGACACAATTCTCACATAAATCTAAATCAACATGCTTCAAACATGGCAATGAATTTCTTGACTTAAGAATCTACATCCCCTTCTCACTCATGTTCCCAAGCCTATGATGCCACAATGTTGTATCTAGTCTTTTGGAGGTTAAAGAATTATCAAAATTAGAAATACCATTGCATAAATACAATGTAGCAACCTTTTCTCCTTTTGTTATTACAAAGGATCCTTTAGTGACCTTCCAAGTTTTGTCTGTAAATGTACTTACACGGCCTTCACCTCCCAACCGTCCTGTTGAAATTATAATTTTCTTTAGATATGAAACATGTCTTACCTCCTTCAATAGCAATTGGTTACCATTTTGTCTATTTATAAAAAAAAATCCCATTCCAATAATTTTATATGGTTTACCATCATGCAAACGAACCTATCCAAAATCTCCTTGAACATAGTCATGAAAATGGTTCTTATGAAGTGTGCCATGGAATGAAGCCCCTGAATATTCTACTGAGGCATAATACTATTTTCTAATCAAATAATCAAATAATCTTCAAACACATCACCTATTACCTTTTCTTGATGATTGTTCTCTTGTTGTCTATCTCCTTCTTTTCCCTTTCAATATTTATAGTCTTTGTTCAAGTGTCCTTTCTCCCCACATTTCTAGCACATTATCCCAAATTTCAATTTGTATCTACCTTTCCTTGACTTATTGGGATGTCCCAAGCTCTTTCCTCTCTCTACCTTTCTTCCCCTAGTCTCTGCAGTCAAAGCATTACATGTTGTCTCACCTGATATTTTTTGTGCCATTTCCTTACTAAGGATAGCACCAATAACATCATCAAACTTTAAAGTAATAGATCGAGCCATAGAATTAGTGACAACCACGACTAAGCCATTCCAACTTTTTAGCAATGAGAACAAAAATAATAGAGCCCTAACTTCATCATCAAAATTTACCACTACAGAATTTTACTGATTGGTTACTGTGTTAGATTCATTTAAATGATCAAAAGCAGATCCACCTTCTAACATTTTCATATTGAATAAACACTTCATAAGAGATACCTTGTTTGATGTTGAGGGATTTTCATATAGTTTGGACAATGCCATCATTAGATCCTCTGTTGTCATTTCCTTTGAAATTTTGAAAGACACTAGCATTTTGAGGCACAACTGTATTGTACCTGGTGCCTTTTTGTCAGGAATATCCCATTCTTCATTTTTCATACTTGTCAACTTCTTTAATTTTCCACTCAATGGTAGGTAAAGATCATTTTGATACAAATAATCCTCCATTTTCATCTTTCATAGCTGGAAGTTTTGGTCATTGAATTTCTCAACCCTAAACCTACCATTTTTTGCCATTTCTCCCACTTGAACTAGGAACCCTTCTTTCTTGCAAGTTTATGAGCCAAATAGACCTTGAACTCTCATAGTAGTTCTTAAGAAATTAATTAACAGAGCAATGAAACACATAAAATATTGTGGATATACAAACAGGAAAAGGAATAAAATAATAAAGACACATATATACATGGTTCACCCAATTTAGGTTATATCCATGGAGAAACAACCAATCCTTCCTCTTATATTATCCAACAAAATGAAGACATACAACCTACAACAAATCTATTGTAATTTTCCTCTTCACTCTCACATAGTCGCCTCTCTCTTCCTTTGACATAATAATTATACATAACCACAATATAATTTGCTCATATATAATGAGGGTTTCCTTTTAGAGCAAAAAATCCCTAAATTAACATAACTTCTACTTTGGCCCAAATTGACTATGAAATTACAATATTTTACAAGGTAATTTTTCATATAATTTTTGCTTCAGGGTAGCCCCCTCGAACCCTTGCTAGGGGAGGCTCCAAATATGATCTAGATTGTATCATTATATTGTTTTTCATCCATATTGATGCATTTGGAGTGGAAAAAGTGTAGGAATCATCTCACGACACCATTTTTACATGTGGCACCTAGTTTGGAAAATAGGTTTGAAACCTTCCAGAAGCATTTTGACATGTCAAATGACATTTTTTTTGGGTAAAATTGTTTTTATTTACTGTAGCACCATTTCATGCTATTATAGACACAGAGACCTTTCCAACGACATAAGAAGCGTGTCAATCGAAGTCCGTATGCAAAAGTTATTCTACTCAGAAGTTGAATTTCATTTTTTGACACCTATAGTTTGGAAGGATGCTTCATCAACCCCCATTATTTATGCAAAATGGGATAGATGTATGATTATTATGTAAAATACACTATAAGAGTCTATATTATAACTCTAGATAATATTTTATGTAGTCAAAATTAACCACTAGTAAGATATTGGGCTGTGTTATAACCGGGCCACTAGGAGGAAGAGGCATTCCATTCTTTCAAGAGAATTCTATTCCATAGTTGAGAAAATATAGCCAGGAGAGATAGGAGGTAGAACAAAAAGAGAGGATTTGTGCATTGTAGCATCCTAGGGGCCACAAACATTACTTCTTTTTACCTACATCCATATTTCTAAACAAAGAAAGAGAGCGAAGTGGTCTCAATTTCCAGTTGGTTTTTCTCCCAAAAGGGTTTCCAAAAGAGAATGTCTTGTATCTTATGTGTGTGTGTGTGTGTGTGATTATTTTTTTGTTCTCTAATTTTCTGCATAATTTCAATTCACATGCATTCACCAATTATAGCTAAATCTACAAATCTAGAATTTTAATAAAATTGTAATAGTGTCAAATTTCAGTATTTTAATATATTATTATCAGATGTGTTGTGATGAACAGTCCAGTGGAATATCCACGGAAATTTAAAAATCATTTGGTATCAGAGAAGGTTTCTTTGGGTATTTTGTGGAGATTTCAAGGATCTATATTGGTGGGGACAAAAATTGTAAAACCCTAATCATGGGCGACAAATCTATAAAGAAACCTTATGATTGTGCAAGGTGAGGTTTACACGGCTAGAACAACACGCCACAGATATCAACTACAGTATAATCCTCCTCATGGAATCCTTGAATAGAAATATGGAGATATTTGAAGAAGATGGGGGTTCGAATGTAGAGGACAAATCAGAACGGGGATTAAAATATTAGGGAGAAACAAGGAACTAGTCGAAGAAAGAGCCTGAAAAAGATTAACCTAGTTAGATTTTCATGAAATAATCAAAATCCCTACTTAAAATGGAAGACAAGGTCGATATAAATTCATACAATCGTGAGATCGATTCCCTAAAGTTGAACCACTTATTGTAGCAACTAGAAGCTTATTCCAGTGTCCGTCACATCAAGGTAGGGAAAAAGACCTCATTTGTGTGACTTAAATTAGAAGACCATGCACTAACTTGGGAGGAGAGCCACACATAAACCCTGAGGTTGGAGGGAGAACCTCTAGTGACTAAGTGGGAGGATTTCAAAACCCTCATTAATTCACAGTTTGATCCCATTGGGTACGTCGAGGACTAGTGGACTTGGTGGCACTACTTCAGGAAAAAGTAAGGCCAAAGCATGCAGGGGTACACAATAGAATTCATAAAGATGGCTATAATGTTGGGTATCTCTCCAAAGAACCCAAATGTACTCCTCAAGTATTTTGGGGGTTTGCAATGCCATCTGCATGAGCAAGTGATGTTGTTCAAGCCCAAATGGGTTAACGAGGCTTGTGTACAGGCACAATATCTAGAGAACATAGGCCTTAAGAGAGCACAATCAAGTGGATCGAAGCAAAAGGTCAAGAGAGGTGCTTCTAATGAGGGAATGAAGAGGAAAAGAGCGGGAAAAGATAAAAAGACGACAACCACGACACACCAATGCAAAGATCTTAGAAACCACTGCAACATTGATGGCCATACAGAGGAGAAGTGTTGGAAGTTGCATCTAGATCTAAACCAAAAGAACAAGAAGAAATATAATAATAAGAAGAATATCATGGCCAATGATTCGAGAAACCAATTTAAAAGAAGATCGAAATTAGATGAGAAGATCATATGTACGTTACTGTAGAAAGAGGTGAATTTGAGTAGCCTTCAACAATAGGAAGAGAAATAAATGACCAAACTCTTCCATATAAAGATATGAGTCAAGAAGACAAAGATTGATGCTTTATTTGACTCAGGATCACATGTGAATATCATTGGAGTAGAGTTTCTCAAAAAGTTGGGGCTAGAAGTTTGTGATCATCCAACTCCATGTCCATTGGGATGAGTAAATAAGGATGTAAATTTGAAGGTAACAAAACATTGTAAAATTCTATTAGCTATCATTTCTGATTTTGTTGATGAAGTAGATATAGATGTGGTTCCCCTTGATGTATGTGGAGTCACGTTTGGGAGTCCATACATGTACGCATGTGTTGCAATATTCTTGAGGAAGGTAAACCAATACCAACTTGTCAAGGATGGAAAATCATTCATCATCAACATACACAAGGGAAAGTCAAAATTTTCACTGGTAAGTGCTAGCCAAGCTAAGAAATTGATCAGTTCCAACAAGAAGTATGTTTTATTGTTTTTAGGAGAAAATGAGTTTGAAGAGGAGTCAATAAGAGGCAAGCCACCCATGGAGGGGTGTACTAAGAAATGGAAACAACAATTAGAGGAGTTGTTACAGGCATACAGGGGTTCCAATAGCCTAAAGGGCTACCACCTAAGAGGGAACTGTAGACTGAGACCCATCTATTTCCAAATTCCCCCTTGCCGAATATTGGGTTGTACAGGTAGTTTGTTATTGTAGAAAAAGAGGTGAAGAAACAGTTGCATTAGTTGTTGGAACAAGGTGTCACTCGACCAAGTACATCACCATGTGGGTCACCCATTATCATTGTGCCAAAGAAGGATGGGACTTGGAAAATGTGTATAGATTACAGGGCATTTAACAAAATCATGCTTTAGAATAGATACCTCCTGCCCAAGATATATGATTTATTGGATCAAATACAACAAGAAAAATACTTCACAAAGTTGGACTTGAATTCTGGATATCACGAGGTTTGAGTCAAAGAAGAAGACACCTAGAAGACCACCTTCAAAACTAGGCAAGGTTTGCATGAGTGGTTACTCATGCCATTTGGTCTATGTAATGTACCAACTATGTTTATGAGATTAATGAATGATGTATTGGCCCCTTTTATATATTCATTTGTTATTATCTATTTGGATGCAATATTGGTATATAGTTCTCGCTAGGAGGAGAATATGTCACATTTGATGCAGGTTCTAGAAACATTGAATAAGCACCGACTACTAGAAAATCTCAAGAAGTGTGAGTTTGTGCAGCATTATTTGGTGTATCTCGGGTATGTGATCAGTGGAGGAGAGCAGAAGATGGATCCTTCCAAGATGAAGTCCATCATGAAATGGTAGGTTCATATTAATGTTTCTGAGGTTAGGAGTTTCATTGGTGCATCACAGTAATTGAGGAAATCCATAGCCTCCTTCTCAGCGGTAGCAACATGCTCCATGCCATAATAGCAGGTACCAAGAGTTTTGACTCAGGAAGAGGTAAGAAAAGGGCTTCGAAGATCTAAAGAAGAAGATCAACCAAGCACCAGTTATGGAATTACCAAAATTGTAGCAACCCTTTGAAGGAGAGACAGATGTGAGTGGGTATTCTATGGGAGTTGTCTTGATGTAGGGAGGAAGGCATGTATGCTACCACTATGAAGTATTTGATGGGGTAGTCCTTAAGTACCCTAATATGATAAGGAGCTTTATGCCATGGTGTAAGTTGTGAAGAAGCAGTATCTAGTGGGAAAGGAGATAGTAATCCACACATATCACTAGACATTACACAACTGGTAGGCCCAGAGTAAGCTACAATAGACCAAGCATTACCAGTGGATGAGGTTTTTATAGTAGTTTCATTTGGTGATTAAGTATAATAAGGGAAGAACAAAAACGTTGGCTAGCATGCTTTCAAGGCCACTCACATCAAATATCACAACCTTGGGGACTCTTATGCACATGAAGCCATTCACCCATGATTCATATAGAGACATATATTAAAAAGATGAGGACTTTAAGGAGATGTATCAAAAATTGCAAAGTCAAAATCATGTGCACGATGGTGATATCACGATTGACTACCATCTCTAGGATGGGTTCTTAAAGGTGATTGATTGCAGTTGATTAGAGAGGCTCACACCTCCAATTGTGTAGGGTACTTTGGTGTAGGGAAGACCATGGCTAACTTGGTTCTTAACCAGTTAGGTCATATGGATAAAGGAAAGTGACAATAATATGAATTTTTTCAATGTTTTTCCAATTATCAAAAATTTCTCAACATAATTTGGGAAATCCATAATTTGGAAGAAGAGGTGGTTAGATATTTCAATGAGAATGTAGAAATTTGGGTGCACCATTTTAGTCCCCTTTTCAAAGGACCACAAGATTGTCCCATCCAGGAAATTATATAGATATTAATATTTTTTCCTTGAACCATATTTGATGAAATGAATGAATCCATGGAAGATGAAGTGTCAAAGGAGGAATTACTAGGAGCTCTCTCTTCATGAAAAAGGGAAAGATCCCTAGTACAAACTTAGAGTATAATTCTACTTGGATTTCTTTAATTTATTGAATGACCATTTACTATACGTAGTGTGAGAGTCTCAATGTTCTAGAAAGATTCTTAGAGCATTAAAATCTATGTTTATTACTCTTATTCCAAAAAGAGAAAGAAATATCTTCCTTTGATGATTATCCCCCAAGCTCATGTTGCAATGTAACTTACAAGACAAGGTCAAAAATAATTGCTAATAGGCTCAAGCCCATCCTCAACCAAAGAATATTAGATGACAAACTTGGATTTTTTTAGCATCACCATTTCAATGACACAGTTGTGTTGGCTCAGAAAGCTTTGCACTCTATTAAACTTCTAAGGCAAGAGGCAATGCTACTAAAATTGATTTATCAAAGGCATATGACAGAGTTAGTTAGACCTACTTGAGATTGATTCTTCTACAACTAGAAGTGGACCTTGGCATTAACTGGATGTTGGGGCATGTGCAATCATATTTTATTCAATTTTAATTAACAATCTCCCTTCTAAGTTATTTTGTGCTTCCAAGGGTTTAAAGTAGGGGTACCCATTATCATCATTTATTTTCTTACTTGTGGAACATGTATTAAGTAGTTTGATTATAGAAGAAATAGTTAAGAGAGGCATTAATGGTATAAATATTTCTTAGTCAAAGGCCTTGTCCTATTATTTTTTGATGACGTGCTATTATTTGATTCAGGTTCCTTACAAGACATTAGGATGCTCAAAAACACATTGTCTTTGTACAAGAAATCCACTCGAATCGAAATCAATGAGGCCAATTCTTGTATGATATTTAACCTCATCCTAGATGTTTTATTAGTGGAATGTGAAAAAAAAAACATTTCCTTGTAAGGATTTGCACCATGGTTTTAAATACCTAGGTTTTATGTCAAGCCTAATTCATATAAGCTTGATGATTAGATATGTATTTACAAAAAATGGAAAGCACAAATTTCTTTGTGGGTTTAATAATTCTTGGAGGGATGGATGACACTTAATTATTATCAAGTTGTTGCTAGAGAGTATCCATGTGTATTGGATGTCCAACGCTTGAATCCCAAACTGCATACTTACAAAAAATATAAATAATTTTTTCTAATATTTATGTTTAGGCAGTAATAGTTCTAAAGGCATCATCTAGTTAAGTAGTTAACAATTGAAATGCCCAAAAAGTGGGGGATGGGGATGAAACATTATTTATTTATTAAACCAATCTCTAGATGCTAGGATTTTGTGGAGGCTCACTCATAATGCATCTTTTTTGGGCACATAAATGAAGTCTAAATTTCTTGTATATAGGTTGATGGATGATTGGTATTATGATCCTAAAAATCCTGTAAAGAATGGTTCCATTTTGTAAAAGGCCTTGGTAGATGGTTTTCCTCTTATTGGTAGATAGATAACCTAGAAAATAGGAGGTCGTGGAAAAGTAAGAATCATATAGAATCCTTAACTTGGAGCAAGGGATGACTTTTCGGGCACTTGAAGCTTTAGTGGAAGATCTACACCTTGTTAGCCTTCATCCGCTTGTTGATGACAAAGCACAATATCCCTAAGAGTGGGGAAGTAGAGGGTGGAAATCATAAGAGGAGTTAGGTATGAGAGGCTCAAATGTGGTTGAATGACATGATATATTAGTGACTTATTCTCTAGTTTCATTAGCCTATCATGTGAAGATGAAGACTTCTTAGGATAGCTTAAGAACTCCAGTACTAAGGAGTTCACTACGAAACTTGGGTATGAATTCCAGAAGAAATTCATTTTGATTAGGGAGAATAGGTGGTGGTGGGAGTTTATTTAGAGGAATCATGGGCCTTTGAAGTGAGAAAATTTCAATTGGTTAACATTAAATAATAAACTCCTCACATGCAGAAGAGCCTAACATGGACCTCATGGTTTTGAGTTATGTAAATTAAATGTTGAATCAAGCATTGATTTATTCATTCATTATCCTTATGAGGTTCAGGTATGGACGCTTGTTTCTCATGCTCTTAATTTATCATCTACCTGGAATAATCAAAATTTAGACAGCTCCATCTATTAATGGTTACAGGATTCACTTGAAAAATACTATGGTTCTCTTCTTGATATGTTGATTTATGTAATTTGGTTTGTGCGTAGTTCAAGAAATTTTCAACATAAAGAGATATCTCATGAGGTGTCTCTATTTCTTATTGATAAATTGTGCAAGGGATATAGGACTAAACCTAAAAAAATAAAATTAAGGATCCTAGCTATGCCTTAGCTAGATATGTACATTCCTTAGGGTTACTTCGATGGTGCAATTCAAGGGGCCTCATCTAGATATAGGGTGGGAGAAGTTTTGTTCATCAATCAAAGCCACTATTTTCATAATCATTATGTTGAGAGAAGGAGTTCTAAATACAAAAGGCATTTTTTTAGCTTAATGGACCCCTCTATATTTTGTAAGTAAATAAGAAGTTAATAAATTTCACGTGTTGGGGAATCCAAGATACTCATTGATTGGGCATGTAAAAGATTAATGGTAAAAATTTCTAGCTTGGTCCTATATTGAAAGTAGCATGCTTTCATTCCTTTAGAATTCATTCAAGCACACTTGTAGGGAATAAATCATAAATTGGGTGAGCTATCTAAATAGGCCTTTGAATTGTAGGTAGGTTCGTTATGGTTCTATGGGTTCTTTAATTTTCAAGAAAGGGAACCTATGGAATCTCACTTTTAATTAAAAGTGTTTTTGAATGTTTTATTATATGCTTTATCAGTGTATGGCCCATGGGAATTTTTATTAATCTTTTGAATTTTTTTTGTAATTGGGTATGAGGATTATGTCAATTTTGGTAAAGGATTAGTTATTCATATTTTGTTTTTTAAAATGATATGTATGGAAAAAAGAGATAAATGTGTATTTTCTCCCCTTGGAGATGGGCATGGAGAATAATTTTGTAAGAGTATTTTCAGTTAGTCCATTTTAGACAAAAAAAAAGTATCTCCATACTAATATGAATATAAAGATTTTTTTCTTCCATGCACACAAAAATATAAAATGAAATGCCCATAAGGTCTTGTCAAAATATCATAGTGTTACATGGTATTCAAAATGTTAATAGATAACACACTTGACCTTATGATAGGACACATGAATTTTATATTGACATGCCTTGGAGTTTTAGATCTAAAGTTATAATAATGAAAGTGTTTTGACATCTTGATGATTAAGGGTTGATAAATTTTATAACTAAGAGTTTTTCAAATAGAAAATATTAGATAGGTTTGATTTTTCACATAAGGGTATTTTTTTATAATTTTTTTATGGTTTAAAATACATATAATTTATATGAAAAATGTTTTTGTATAAAATAATAATGTTGTTTAGGTTTTTCAATTGTTTTGTGTGAGTACATATAGTTCTTTGTAAATGCAATCCAGTATCTAAAAAACCTCAATATATCTTGGAATTCTAGATTTGAAATTTAAGAAAAAATTATAATGATGAAAGTGTTTTTATTATATTGATGATGAGCCTCATCATTGGGTAATTATATGGGCCTTAATTCACCTCCTAGCTTAGTCAAACCAACTATTCTCACAACTTATTGCATATTTTTGACTATATTTTGCTTATGAGATGAATTAGAGTTGGGTATTTTGCTTTGTGGTCTAATATGCATTTAATGTAGGATTAAAGGATAAAAGAAAGGAATTTTGGCAAAGACCTTGGTCAAAAATTGAATGGGACAATGGAGACGAATTATTGGATGTAAATCCTCAGTTACTACCCCTCCATTTGAATATTCCTCCATCAGCTCGGAGTGAAAACAGCCAAATCATAAGGACTAGAAGGCAGCTAAGAAAGTGAAAGATAAAGCACCAATTTATCTCGAGTTTGGGAGCCGAGCCTCCCTAATTTTAAGGAAGTTGTTGGAAGCTTCATATGTATAAGTATAGAGGCCTAGGACCTTAGTAGGATTCAGATTTTTTATTGTAAAACTCTACCCTATTTTCGAGTTGTAAGACTTGTGACAGTTTAGTATTTTAATTATGGTTTTGATAATAAAAATTAGTTTTGTTTTGAGCCAGCACTGAGCTAACTTAGAGGGCTAAAGAGTTGCATGTCAGTGCATGTTCAGTTCAGCAGGGACAGGTGTTAGAGAATCAGATTGCTATCAGTTGTGACTATAGTTGTGCACCAGATCTTGCACAAATCAGGGAATTGAGTATGCCAATGAGTTTGCCCGTATTGTAGCTTGTTCTCACGTGATTTAGCCAAGGAAAGACGTGGCTGCCTTGGAATTATCACCGGTTCTTGTGCAGGTATTGAGCAGCGGAGGCAGGCAAACAGCGGAAGAGATTTGAGCCAGTGATTGATTCAGATCTGAGCTGTATTGTGTGTAACAGAGGTGGAGATACTTGTGAGAAGTATTATGCTGTGTATTGTTACATGACTCAATCATTAATATACAGATAGTTGGGGTTTTTAGCGAGATGCTTTCCCCGGGATACATACTGTGTTAATGTGTGAATGCTCTTGATGTTTTATTGTTATTGATGCTGCTATATTGATGATCAACGTAGAGGAGCTTATGTATTGTGTATGTTTTCCGCAATAGTACATGATCAGGATAATCTCTGTTGAATATGTGTTAAATTATTCAAAATTTCTACAGGAACCACCCAGCTCAAAAAAGACAGTCTCAGTATAAGGCCAATGTTGTCGTTAAGATAAATGTTCAGCAACTAGTGTCAGCACAATCCAAGATCTAAGACCTAGAACCACTCAAGTGCTAGACCTGTGGTGGGAACCATAGGAGAAGAGACTGTCCCAAGATGTTGGGCCCTGTTGTCACACAAAGTGTTTAGGCACCGCGACAATGCTAAGAGTAAGGGTTATCACTTAATCCTTACTCACCCTGTTTATACTTTGTCCTAAACAAGTCAAGGGGGGTCGTCCATATGGGTAAATGAATGAGGAAAACCCGTGGAACATAGGCTCTAGGAGATGTAAGGATGATCAACTTGACGAATGTAAAACAAGTCTTGGTTAATCAAGATGGATAGCTCAAAACATTAAGACAAATAAGACACAACCACAAGATAGAAATGATTTTCAGACCAGTGTCTTAGAGGCTCATTTATCCATGAACCTACTTGAAGAAAAAAAATCAAGCTATTCAGAAGAAAATTAGAAATGTGATAGAAACGACGATTATGAACAATTAGATGTAAAGAAAATGCTCAAAATATTAGCATGCAAAATATTCTAGAAATCAAATTTTGAAAGATTTAAATGCCATGAAGAACCATGAAATTCAAATGCTAAGCAATTCACAATCCTAGAATTAAAACAAGTTTTCTTTAATGACCCAGATCTAGAAAATTTGTAATGCTTTCTTAGACTCAATCTTTAGAGACGATGTAAAATTATTAAGCATGTTTGACAATAGAGAAAATAAAAAAAATAAATACCACAAAATTTTCCCTTTAAGTTTTACCCCTAACACAAAAAGACACCGAGAAGGAACTTTAGATTAAAAATTTAATTATTCCTTAGGAAATTTTTTAATGTGTTAAGCTTATGAAGAAAATTTAATGTGACAAATGATTAATTAAGTATTTTAATGTGATAAAAATAAAAAATCAAAAGGCTTTAACAACTTAAATTTTTAATGGGCTAAAGGCCACATTAAAAATGATTTTTTTTATGTGAAAGCACAAAGTCTTCTTTTGATTTAAATCAAAGTCAGATAAAATGAAAATGAAAAAAAAATAAGATTTGTTATTTTTTATATCAAACAAAATCCAAATGTTAAAAAAAAAAAAATAAAAAAAATTAAGGGCAAAGATTAAAAAAATGAAATTTGATCAAAGTCATTAAAATCAAAATATTTTATTTAGGTTTCTTTTTTAGTTTAAACAAAATCAAAATTAAAAAAAAATAAATAAATAAATAAATGAAAACTAAAGTGTAACCCCATAAAAAAAACGAAGATAAAGCAAATAAAACAAATGAAGTCGAATGCTTGTTTTGCAAGTTTGGCATGGCCCAAGATAGGAGTCAAGAAGGAGCGATGGTGGCATGCAGGGATGGGCTACAGATTTCAATGACAGTAGAAGTGATGAAGCTCAAAGAGAAGGGCTAGTGATGGAGATAGAAGCAGGTCAAGAGGGAAAGGATGGTCACAGGAGGAGAAGGAGTTGCAAGAGGGATGTACATAGGAGAGGAGGGACTCATGACAACAATGAGGGTAGGAGATGAGGTTCTTCGGGTTGAGAAGGAAGGAGCCTATGCGGAGGAGTAGGTGCAAAGAGGATGAAGGACGTGGGAGAAATGATAGCACAAAGGGCCGCAGGTTCAAGGATAGGAGGTGTGAAGCATTGTCCAGGAAGGTGAAAGGGTCATGGATATGGCAAAGATGCAGATAAAAGGGAAATATTTTGTGAGAAAAATAAAGGAGATGGAGAGATGGCAGAAGGGTTAAAATATTGTGTTTTTTTTTTTTCAATTTGTAGGTTGAAGGAAACAAAGAGGGATGTGAATGGGGGCAAGAAGCGAAAGGAAAAAGGGCTGGGTTACTACAAGTAGAGTGGCCTGGTGATTTGAAATGTGGAGCCACCAAAAATGACAAGGGTTTGTAAACCCTTCTTCAGAAATCCTTTTTTAATTTTTCGATTTATTTTTTATGAAAATGTGATGTAAAAACCTTGGAGAAATACGCAAATGAACCCTAGAGATCCAAATCTTACCATCCAAGGCCTAGATCCGAACTCTATATTATCTTTCTCCTTAGATTTGCAACTGCACGACAACAAGAAAACACTCAACAAATATATACAATGATAAAATTGAAAAAAAAAGCCCAGTTAGATAATTACAATAATTACAAACTAAACGCTCTAATTAGCTAGATCTACTATTATGTTGCACATAAAGTAAAAATATTTAAATTTTAAATAGAGGTGCTACATTAAAACCCTCATGCATCACAAAATGGAAATGTTATGATAAGTCGAGATCTTATTTAGTTGGGTTCTTCAAGAAATGCAAATCGGGAGTTGGTAGGTCTAACTGAAGACTATGCCCTAACGCCCGATAACCTATCTCAAGATTTCCGTGCAAAACTCAATCCATCCATTAAAAATAGAGCGAGAAAATAATAATTAAATTTAGACAAATAGAGATACTTGCTATTACGTTCAAAATTAAAATTATTATTCAAACCCCAACAAATTGGACAAGATACATGTGCTCATATCACTCGTTAGAAGCTATCATCAATGACTTTAGGAAAAACTATGCATGAAATAAAACATCTTACAACATTCTCATGAAGAGTAGCACCAACAAAATTTAACACCAAAGTCTTTCTTTATTATTCAAAAAATGATTACGCCAGAGCTTCTTTCTAAGCACATGACTCAGAGATCGGATAGATAGACTCGAAAATGACCTCCTATTTAAAGATAAATCCTCCAATGGCTAGTTCAAGTGATCATCATCAAAGTAATCTCGAACGTTGATAAAGATTAAAATATATTTTACTCTTATCCCTTGAAATTATTTTATTTTTGAGGAAATTCGAATTTTTCATTTAAATGCACCTTAATTAATTCAAAAATAGAAATTTTGAGTTAATTTCCACAAAAAATTGACTTTAACTTAACCCCCAGGAATCAAAGGTTTAAAATTTATCAAAATAATTAATTTACCTTAGTCCCGAGACCTCTTAAAATTTATTTTTTTAGGACTCACGAATTTTGCCTTTGGAGAATTTAAATTTATCTAAGACTTAGAATTAATTAAATTTCTGGCTTAGGATTTTAATTAATTTTGGGCCAGAAATTGTAATTATTTAACCTATGAGGGAATAAATTAATTTTCAAACCCTCAAATATTTAGCCATGGTTTTCTAATTATGAGATAACATACACTAGACATTTTACTTCAAGATTTACATATTTTTACATCATAAAGGGGGAAAACCCATTTGTTACAAACCCTTACAAACTAGCCATTTCTGTGACACAAGCATAATCCAATAGACCAAGCAATTTATAATATAATAATCTAACCAAATAGTTAGGATTATTCCAAAATTACTTTTACATATACTCGATCTAGAACACTAGGAGTCGTCTAAGATGATAGTGACAAAATCCATTCTAGCTTTGGGGTAAGACTAAATGGAAAAACTTTGTTGATCATCTGAAAATGTATTGGTGAGATGAAAAACCTCCTAGAATGGAGTTCATCACTAGAATTGTAGGTTTACCTAGGTCTTTACATACATGACACGGGTCTACTGAGATTATTTACATTATACACATGCAAAATGGATTTACATAACATTTTGGAAGTCGGGTTGATGATGATAGCTGGACGACATGGACACATCGAACATGAACTATCCCTTTTGTGAAAAAAAGGGGTGTACTGTGATGGGTCATTGACACGTAGTGGTCAACAAGCCCAAGATCTATAGTGCTTAGGAGGAAAGCACGACGGGCGAAGTAGCCTAGAGTATGCCAAGGGTTTATGCAGCATTGCATAACCACCAAGCATACCACTAGGGATTCATCTTTGAGATGGAAGGTAAGCCACAAGAACAATTTATTTCTATTTTGATTTATCTAGGCTCTAATTATATCTATCTCAACCCAAATCTTGTCGAAAAGTGTGGATTGGATAAGGAATTTCATAGACAACCTTGGTTGGTTCAATTGACAATAGGGACAAGGAGAAGAATCATCCATTGGGTGAAGTCATGTGCATTTGAACTTAGCAGCATGCCCACAACAACCCACTTTAATGTGCTACCATTGGTTGGGCATGGAATATTATTTGTCATGGACTAGCTATACTTACACTAGACCAAGGTAGATTTCTATGAAAAGGCGATAGAATGCTTGGACGAGCAAGGAAAAAAAGAGTGTTGAAAGGAAATAAAAAACCCATATCGGTGTGGTTTATTACTACTATGCAAGCCAAACACAAAAACATCAAGGGATATACGTTGGTTGCAATACAAGATTCCAATAAATAGGAAGTCGATAGAGAAATAAAAGATGAGAGCATTGAATTGATTCAAAAATACCATGTTTTGCAACAATATGTGCATGTATTTCTAGTAGAGGTTCCTAGATTTCCTCCTCATATAGACATATATTTTTCTATCGAGATGGTACCTAGAGAAATACCAAAATCTAAGGCTCCATATAGAATGTGCACCACAAAGTTGGTAGAGATAAAACTGCAGCTGAAGGAAATGCTTGACAAAGGATAATAAGGCCAAGCGTGTCTCCTAGGAGAACACCAGTATTGTTTTTAAAGAATAAAGATGGAACCTTGAGATTATGCATTTATTACAAACAACTGAACAAGGTAATCATCAATAATAGGCACCCATTACCAAAAATTGATGATCACTTTGACCAATTCAGGTGAGCAACAATATTCTCTGAAATTGCCTTAAGGTCAAGCTACCATCTAGTAAGCATCAAGGAGGAAAATATTCATAAGAATGATTTTAGAAAAGGATAAGGCCACTATGAATTATCAATGGTACCCTTTGGGCTTACTAACACCCCTACCACATTCATGTACCTGATGAACGGGGTGTTACGACCATACTTGGACAAGTTTGTCATTGTATTCATTGATGACATATTGGTTTATTAAAAAATGCAAGGATAACATGAACAACACTTGGTGGCCTTGTTACAATTGTTGAGATAACATAAGCTCTATGCAAATTTTGGTAGGTTTGACTTCTTCCAGTCACAAGTATACTTCTTAAGGAACATCGTCTCCAAGGAAGGCTTATCATTTGATCTTGATAAGGTCAAATCCATAAGGGAGTGGCCAACTCCAAAGAACATGGATGAGATCAAATCATTCATGGGCTTGGAAGTCTATTACAAGAGATTTATTCAGAATTTATTGAAAATGGGATAGCCCATTACAACTTTACAGAGAAAAGGGAAAAGATCTAAGCGGATTGCACAATGTGTAGAAAACTTTGAACAATTAAAGAAATTTCTCACGAGTGCGCTAGTGCTGAGAATCAAGGATCTTGACGAGGACTCTGTAGTATATATCAATGCCTGCAAGGAGGGACTCGGTGGAGTCTTAATATAGGAAGGGAAATTCATGTGCTATGAGTCTAGAAAGGGAAATTCATGTGCTATGAGTCTAGAAACTTAAACAAACATGAGGAAAATTACGTGATGCGTGATTTAGAATTAGCTACCATCGTTCATGCCATAAAAATGTGGTGGCACAGCCTCCTCGGTCATAAGTTCATGCTCATGTCAGACCATAGTGGTCTCAAATATTTGTTTGGACGAATGCTATGCAAGCTAGATGGTTGACCATGCTCAACGAATTTGACTTCAAGATTAAGTATATAAAGGGAAAGGAAAACAAAGTTGTTGATGCCTTGAGCAGGAGACTCCAAGTGAACCATTTGGAAATTGTAAGCTCATGTGTAACAAATCTAGAAGAAAGGATCGAAAGTGTGAGAATGTAGGATGAAACATACTAGCAAATAAAGTAAAGGTTGCAGCAAGGCGATGAGGATGGAGAATACCACCTCATTAAGGATGACTTAGTCAGATTCAAAGGAAAAATCTACGTTCCTAACAACAATGAAGTAAAAATATTGATAATGAGATAATTCCATGTTAATCCCTATTCATGCCACCCAGGGTATTAAAAGACCCTTACAACCATTAAAAGGCACTACCACTAGCCAAATATGAAGAAGGAAGTATCATAATTTGTGGAAAAATGCATGGAATGCTAGTAAGTAAAGGTTGAATGCATGCACCTGACATGGTTGTTATAGCCTATCTATATTATAGAATGGAAGTGGGAAGTAATCTCTATGGATTTCATTATAGGATTTCCCAAAACAACTAAGAAACATGATAATCTTAACAAGGTGTCTCACTTTTTGGCAGTTAAATCCACTAATTATGCTAGTGATATAGCACAAATTTTAATAAAAGAGATCGTGAAGCTACATGGAATCCCTGAGAAAGTTGTGCAGGATAGAGATGCTAGATTTAATTTCAGGTTTTGGAAGGAACTATTTGCAAGTTTGGGAACAAAGCTAACATTCAGTACTACCTATCATCCACAAACAAAAGGACAAATACAGTGGACTAACCATATCCGTTAGGAAATTTTGAGGATGTGTGTGATGCATCAACCCAAGAAATTGAAAGAGTATCTTCCACTTGTGGAATTTTCATACAACAATGGGCACCAAGAATCCATAAAGATGAGCCCCTTTGAAGCATTATATGTTAGGAGATGTAGTACTCCTATTAGCTAGAAAGATCCAGTCAATAGGGACCATGTAGGACCTAATATGCTTAAAGATATGTAACAACAAGTCCAAATCATAAAGTAAAATTTGAAAGTGGCACAGGATAAACAAATAAGCTATGCAAGTAAACATAGGGTTCACAAAGAATTCTAAGTTAGAGAATGTGTTTATCTTAGGATTAAGCCCAAGAATAATTCCCTAAGGATGGGGACACGTGCCAAGCTTTCACTATGGTATTGAGGGCCATTTGAAATTCACTAAGATAAGATTCATGGAAAAGACTTATAAAAGAATTATTTTATCAACTTGCAAAAAACAATATTAAGAACTTAAATTGCAAAAATCTAAATAGTTGAACTAATGCATACAAACTAAAAATACAAAAGGGGCCTTGATTACCTAGGTTGGGCCCTAACCCAAGGAGAGTCAGGCCCCTTAATGAAAAATAAGTATGGAGGAAAAATATTTATTTTCATTAATTAAACAATGTGTTGATACATAAAGTATGACAAAAATAAAAATAACAGGAAAAAAGCCTTCATTACTACTGATAATGATCTCCTAAAAGTTAACGTCAATGGGCCACTCAAGCCTCCTATTTATGCAAAAATAGTTGATGGTTATCCTCCTTGAAGAGAGGATTGCCTCTCTCAAAAAATTCTAGAAAATGGGATCTAGTTCCCTGTGACCTCACAAATACATGAAAGAGTCCATAGATAGTAGATCCCTTATTTTTCTTTAGACTAGATTGCCTGTGATTTGCATCAAACATTCTCAATAATTTGCATGGTAAACATGTTAGGCACACAAGATATGTTAATAATCTCTAAACTTTTATAAGAAGATATTAAAACTAAATAATACATTATTAAGGGCAAAAGGAAAGGTTAGATGGGTCTTAATTTGATCTAATTTGGAGGTTCATCAATTACTATAGAAATTTTACCAACCATATAATTTATATAGCTACCCTGATTACTTTAAATTATGTTTCTAAAATATTTATTTATATTTAAATACAATGTTTGAATTTTCTATTAGAAATAAAAACAATAGTTTCCCTCGTTAAATTATGTTTCTAAAATATTTATGTATATTTAAATACAATCTTTTAATTTTCAAATTGAAATAAAAACAACTCCACACACACATTCCAATGTGTTTGAAAATAATAATACAAAACATATATATTATTAGTATAACGCAGTGTGAGTTTACATTCTTTGAACAACATGACATTTTTGTTATTTTTCCTCCCTAGAAAGACAACACAATATTATTTATTTAAAAACCCTAGGGGTTGCGTAAACAAACCCTAGGCTTCTGAATAAGGAAAACAAAAAAAGGGCATAAAAGCCCACCATACAACCCAAAAGGGGTAGAACTTCACAAGGGGAAACCCTAACAATATTTGTAGAAAATAAACATACTGTGAGCACTTTTCTGAAAAATGGAAACAAGGCATACACTACCCTAATAGCCCAAACAAGAAAACCCTGAACCAGGCATCTAACATAAACAAACAAAGCACAAAATCCCCACAAGAAACTATTGGAATTATGATGCATGTGTTGTCCTTGATGGAAACTCACTTGTATACGGTAACTAGATGAATCTACAGTACAGATCAGAGGTGACAAAATGATGGAACACAGAGATATCAGAGGAGACTCACTTGTATATGGTAACTAGATGAATCTACAGGACATATCATAGGTGACAGATTGATGGAACACAGAGATATCAAAAGTGACAGAATGATGGAACACATAGATATCAGAGGTGACAGAATGATGGAACAAAATAATGGTTAAAGGTTTAATAAAGGAAGATTGTGTTAGTGTTGTCTTTGATAGACAACCTATTTGATGAATGGACTACTTGATAAAGATATAAACATGATGTGACATAATGCATGGCAGTTGTGTTTACAAGATATGACAAAATGCAGGGCAATTCAGAGGAATCAGTTCAGAAGTGATGTATGATGGCACTCACATTGTAACACGTCAATTAGGAGGTAACAAAGTAATGACACATAAGAACATGATGATGGGACAAAATAATTTAGATAAGAATCAAGCAAATGAAGAAAAAGAATGTTTAAATTCATATACATTATTTCACCTAGCCCAAGTAGTGAGGGTCCATACCATGGTATTAGCCCACAATATTGAGCAGAATAATAGTTACTTGATCTCGTCTAAGAATACCATAGATTCTAAGTGTGGTTTTGGTGCATGGTATTGACAAAGGCTCTAGTAAATAAGGAAGAGAAGATCAAAGGGCTAAGTGTGCAAGTGTGAGAGAGTTCAAGTAATGAATATCTTATGAAGAATTAGATCAAAATATATGCATGTTATGGGTTTCTAATGCTTTTCTTGATATGGACTAAGTATGTACCTGAGTGTTTGATGATGGATGAGATCTAATGACGGATCAGGATCATAAGACCTGAAATGACTTATCATTATGAGATCTGATAATGGACAGGCTAGATCTAAGTGCTAACAAATGTTTCTTCCTTTAAATGCTATGATATGGCTATATATGAAGTCTGGAATAGTTGAAAAGTTATATGTTATTATTTGCAGACCTATACGTTGGTTCACCTTGATGAAGGTGTGTATATATGCTTGTTCGGATCTTCCAAGTAGCGTATGCAGAAGAAAAGTGTTTTGTTCAAAGATGTCTGATCTCTCTAATCAATGCTGCTTTTTTACTGCTATTTTTGAATGATATTTTCTTTGGATCTGAAAGTAAAATTGATTGTATAAGGAGATTGAGTCTCATTGATTGAGTTAGAAGGGTGATCTTTGATGCTATCTGTTTAGAACTATGTAATATGACAATAGATCTTTAGAATGTCTTTGGGAAATACAATTTATGGTTTACAAGTTTTATGATTTAGTATCTTTAGAGATATACGTAGGTTGGGTTACAAAAAGTAGCATATACATGCAGGTTGGCTTCATTGAAGTAGCATATGCATTCTGACATATGATTTTTGAGGTTGGAGTTGGTTCTGTTTGTTGATATAGTGTTTTGGGTTCAGATATGTGTACTGGTTACAATGGTATTTCTGTTCCAGTTGATTGGTTGAATTTCAATTAAGTGTCGGTTGATTAAGTTTTCAGTGATTGATTGACTCAGTTGTGATTGATTCAAAAATCAATGACTGGGTGATTTAGTTATGTCAGAGGTTTCAGTGATTGATTGATTCAATTGTGGTTGGTTCAAAGATTGATGATTGGGTTTCAATGATTGATTGATGCAATTGTATTTGATGGTTGTATTGTAGTGGTGATTACTTTTGAGCTTCAATGTCACTGATGGGTCTAATATGAAAATTTGATGAAACGTGGCATGCATATCATGTTGATGTGTATTAGGAGTATCAAGTCTAAAAATTTATGAAAGGTGGTCCTTGGAGGAAGAGTGAATGTAGCAGCCTGCTGTAGGCCAATGCCAATATACTGGTAAACATATCAACTAGTACAAGAGCTAGGGGGTTGGAGCTCACTTGCAGTTGCATCTGGAGAATGAGTGAAGGTTTTATCCTTCTGTAGGCTAGCGCCTACATATTGGTAAACATATCAACTGGTACAAGTGCTAGGGAGTTGTAGCTCCCTTCCAATAGAAGCTGGAGAATGAGAGAAGGTTGTAGCCTTCTGTAGGTGGGTTCCTGCGTACTGGTATGAGTCTGCGTCAGTACAAGATTGTAAACAACTTTTTATATTAAAAAGAAGACAGAAGCAACAACAACAGGTGGTTTTATCCCACGTTGGGTTTCCACCTTAAATCTTGATGTTCATGTGTGTTGCTTATGTGTGATGTTTTATTTATCACAACAAATGGCTAATGTTTATCTAATGGTTAATAAAGTACTAATGCACTAGTTGAAAACAAACATATGCTGATTAACTGAATAGTAAGTTCACTAGATATACACTTATAGTCTTAAGAACCACCACGTACACATGCAGGTTTGGTTCAGTAAAGTCATGTATAGAAACATGGAATTGAAATGTAAAAAGTTATTGATTTATAAATACTGGTTCACCTTCTCCGCCGCCCCCCCCTTCCCTCCGTATTTTTCCAAACATAAACCCACTACATCATCTTAGTAGGAAACAACAGTGGCATCACTAAATAAAGGCACAAGTGGCTACAACAACAAGAAAGAAATGATGACACATCTAGGCAAACCAAGAATGGATCACTAGTTCGGAGCAGAAGAAGCACACAGACCCCAATGAAGGCACACAAATGCACAACAAAACACCCGAGTGCATGCAAACAAATGCAACAAACATCCGTACATGCCACAAAGAGAACCCCAACCAAAGTGACAACTTTGAAATGAATGAGAAATGAAAACTGTCACAAAAGAATGCACAAAGGCATAAACCAAAGGGCCAAGACGGCTATGGTTTTCCTTTCGACCCTCTGTACTCATCTCCATTGTAACCTTATGCATTCAATTTTATATTAACATATTTATATTTTGTTTCGACACTTCAGAGCCTTTTACCATTTTTTGGGAATAAAATCTACTTTCTAAGGCATAAAAATCCTTTTTTTCTTATTTATAAGCCCCTACCTGGTCGAATACATAGCCAACTCTCACAGAATATCAAGCTGGATAAAGGAAATTTCATGGCTACTACCATAAGAGTTCACCATGGCACCTTTAAATAGTGAATTAAACTTGTTATGCCATCTAAAAGAATTATTTAATTAATGCTCAACAAAAGATTCACTTCTCTCCTATCAAATAGTGTAAAGTTTCTATGTTAGTGACTAGCTTTATTGATAAATCTATTTCGTAGCTTTGCTTTAAACTAGTTCATCCAATGGTAAATTTTGAATTTGTCATTTTTGAAAAAAGATTTGAATAATCCTATTGTGTCACAAACTAGTCCAAATGCCTAAAAGAAGTTAAGGAAAGACAACCAAACGAAAATCCAATCACCTTAAGAGCAAGTGGTAAAAAATTGTAAGCTTTTGATCAAGTGAGACAATTCAATATTGACAAAGAGCATATTTTTTATCAAATATTTGCTATTGGAACTTGAAAGGTCATATTTGAATATTGAGAGGAAATTTATGTTGAAAACGTTATACAATTTGTAAATTTGGAATAATGTAAATAATTTCCCTTTATCTTATAGCTTTGAATGCCATTTTGTTTACTAGTTTTTATTTTAGTGATCTTCTATATGTTATGTTTCTTCTCGATTTTATGATTTACCACGTTTTCTTTGCAACATCTGGTGCAATTGCTAGTATTAGACATGTGGTATTGATAAGCCATGATATTCCTCCATAGTATTGTAAAAATAGCTATTTAAGAGTTAAGGATTTCCATAATAAAGTGGTGATGAATATCCATGATTAAAATATTTCTACATTTTTAAAATGTATATATGTTTAGCTAATTTATTAAAATCTTTGTATAATTAATAATAATAATAATAATAATAATAATAATAATTAAACTAAAATTATAATTTATTTAACCTTTGGTTTTTAAATATAAAATTTATAGTAAATACTTTTATCAAGTGAAGAAAATGTTGCAGCAGCTCTAGGCATATATAGTCCTGCCAAAGATTGGACAGGAAGACTTGACCAAACCTCCCACCATACTTATCATAGATTAATATCTAATCTATGAATATTTATCATTTAATTTATATAACTACACTAAAATATACTCAATAAAAATACTAAATAAAAAATAAACCGATATTCTATTTAAATGCATACTAGCGCTCTCGGAACGAAGACACGTCAGGCCATCCACCAGCCAGTCCAAAATTCAATTGACAAGATCTCCAAAATTCTCAGAATCCTTTCATTAGAAGTTTGAATTAGTTGAGCAACAACCCTACAACAGCCATCAGTTTATAAAGCAAGGGTTATGCTATCTAAGATAATGGAATATGGAACAACGACGGGGTGGGCAGGAGAGAGTAAGGAGTCGCTATCGTCTGTCTAAACCAGCAGTCCATTGACAACTTGGGCAACTCCAATTGCGGTGGCTTATAGGATTTAGGGTTCCTCATTGCCATCGTTTCTTCACAAAACATTATCGGCTCCAGGCACTCAAATAGACTAGCTTCTTCGTCTGCTTTACTTAGATCGGGAGACCATACTCCCCCTTGATTTTCAGTATAATGTATTGAAGAAACTATAGTCTTTGTCTTTGTGTTTGATATTTGAAAGCTGTCCTGAAGGATTGTTGAATGGGGCTCCTCTTTGTATTCGTCCTCTGAAACAACTTGTTCTTTACTTTGAACATGATCCGGCATTGCCCTTTGTTCAATCGACTTCTGAGAAACAGCTTTTCTGTATATCCGGCATAACACAATATCCTTCATCTGAACAAAGAAATTCAAATTCCTCAGTATAACGTCATACAATATAATTCGTACAAAATGTCAAAATTTTCCGATACTCCCATTATAAGTATAAGTCAGGATGAAAAATCATTCTGAGAAAGAAAAAAAAACCAAAAATGGTTTTTGATTTTTTTATTATCTTTTATTTCTATTCAAAGTCTTTTTCAACCGTTCTCTCCCCCACATACATATATATACAATGAAAATTCGATTCAGATCTCCTCCATAAACAATTGTGAAAACCATGGAAAACATAAGGCTGAACAAACACCTATGGAGATAGACAAATTCTAACGGCAAAAACATAAAGTTCAAATTACAATAGAAAATCTGCAATTGCAAACTTCCTTGACTGTTAATAGATGTGGTTCTTGGGGCTAAACGTCTGGACTTTTTATAAACAAAAATGTTACACACATGAAAGGAAAATTGATTACCTTGTGTACAAGCGGTCTGAAATCCGGCAACCTGTACTCGTTCATGATCCAGTGCGTTCTTTGCCCAAGCGGGGCTTTTCCTTTATAAAACACGAGAGTTTTTTTGAGACCGATGCAGTGAAGCAGCTCGTTGCGAACTGGTCTATCTGAACCAGTAGCCTTCCAGTAACCAGAAACTGTCAATCTGCTTGGCCGAGAGCATGACTGCTTATGATCTCTTGGAACGAAGAAGAACCATTGTTTCTCCCCACCTTCATTAACCACACCTGCAAGAATACGAATACATTTAGTTGAAAAATCTTTATTAAATTATAACCAGGCAAGAAGCAGAAATAATTTAAGGGCACCTGGTAACTCCCAGGGATCATATCGATACAAGTCCAAGGTCGGTATCACTGTATCGAAGTTCAATGGGTGGCCCGCTTGGGCCCTTTTCTTCAGATAGAAGTCCACTAGTTCCTCTTCTGTGGGACAGAATCTGAAGCCCGGAAAGTTCCTGAATTCTCGCTTCCCCTTCCCATTATTGCATAGTTCTTCTGTCATGGCCATCTGATCTATATATCTGGTTAGATATGGACTTTAGATTTTATGAAATGACGAAGAGGGATAGATATTTAAAGAGTAAATCGGAGAAATACGACGAAAGAATGGTCCACGCGTGCGAGCAAACGATAAATATTATAAACAGTGTTTCTTGCTCAAAGTCTTTTAAAATTGTTTGCGTTCTTCCTCCGGGTAACTACTTATGGTCGTAGGCAGTCGGATGGGTTCTTCCCTCGTAATGTCTTGGAAATCTCGACGAAGCTGCAACCTTTGGCTTAGATGCGGTCTTGAAAATTTCGACGAAGCTGCAATCTTTGGGTTAGATGGGGAACAACCTTATGATATTTGTCACTGGCGCCAAAGTGATTCTCGGCATTGATTTACGTTAACATTAGACCTGTCAACTTCCATTTATTGTTTTGAAAGATAATATTTATTAATTTAACATATGGTATTTATAATATTTTATAAAATGTACTATGTATAAAATGATGTAACAATGATGTAAGAATGCTAATAAAGGTATATTTAGATAAATGAGGTAAGAATGTTAATAATTAGAATAGATAGTTGAGTAAAGTTTCTAACCATAAAAGGTATTTATGTGTCATTTAATTTATGTTAACACAAATAATTTGAGAATTTGAGACAAGATTGGAGGGTGTAAATATTTCATAAGTTTTGAAATTATTGTCAAGAATTATTATTGTCGTTAAATCAAAACCCATAGGTGTTAGTCAATGATCACATCGCTAGAGATAAGGATCCATTAGATGTGGTTAGTCCATGTCGCAAAACACACAGGGAGCGTTGGTTTATCCTGTGTCCAACAATCTCCCCCCAAAGCGAGCCGAGTGTGTATTGAACTCATGACCTATGCTCTGATACCGCTTGTTGGGAATCACGATTGTCGCTAAACCAAAATCCATAGGTGTTACTCAATGCTCACATCGCTAGAGATAAGGATCCATGAGAGACACTTAGTCCATGTCGTGAAACACACAAGGAGTGATGGTTTATCCAACATCCGACAATCATCTGTTAAACAAGTGTTGCAAGGCAACTTATTCCTGCCACTTAAGTTACAAATTATGCTTTGGGGAAAATTGCATAAAATAT
Organism: Pinus taeda; assembly: GCA_000404065.3. NCBI lineage: Eukaryota > Viridiplantae > Streptophyta > Pinopsida > Pinales > Pinaceae > Pinus > Pinus taeda. Next base: position 99,267 of record APFE030959930.1, read on the forward strand.
TATAACCTATGTTGGTCAATGCTAAATTAATAGTCTACACATTTACAATTATACTTAAGTGTTAAGGAAAACATAAATAATGGTGCAAACTAACTCCTGGTAAATATGTGATCGCATGAAATTCCTAACCATTTTCATCTTATTTCTATCCATTCTTTTTTGCAAATGCTTGCTGAAATTATGGTGGGATTCTATCAAATCTCCACATCAAAATAATCACAAAAAAAATTCCATGCATATCAATGGTTGAGGTGAAATTAGAATGGTCATACAAGTTCCCATTCATTGGGGTTCCATTAAATGTTCTATAAGCAAATTCTTATGCATAACTGGTGAAGGTTTGGAATTATGGACCAACTTGTTCATATGAACTTGGGTTACTCCTTTCATTACTTTTAATGTCCCTACGCACTTACCTCCTTCCCCCCTTTCATTATACCTAACCCTTATATACATATATTGGTCATCATAAATATCAATTCAAGGGTTTCCTTAACATTGGTTTCCAAAATCATTTGTTGGTTAATGAATGGGTGCGTTAACTAGGTTACAACTGGATTCCCACCTCACCCTTCTACAGTTGGAATAGAGTTACTTATTCTTCTGCTTCACATGGTGTAGTACGCCACTCTACTCCTCTACCACATGGTCTTGTTCGCGTGATGGATGGAGTTACCTTATGGTGTGCACCCAAATCTACCGCGGTGAACGACGGTGGCCAGGATTTCTTGAAGGAGGATCAATGGTGGAGCTTTTTTCCTAACCCTAATGCATACCTAAAACCCTAAGCACCATTTGTCTTAACACATTCTTGCTGCCACTGTGCTCTGAGGGGATGGTTTTGTAGGATTTTGTCTGAACCTAGAGGAAGCCTAACCACCTTCTTCTTCTCATTGAGATCACTAATTCCTTCCCTGCACCTTGTCATTTAACATGTTAACTCCTTCCAACATCCTTTCACCCCTGCACTGGTTCCCTTTTCCGTCAAATTATTCAAGAAATGAAATTAAATTCGACTCCCTTGCACCATGGGCTCATATCCCTTGGGAATTGGATATTCTGTGTATTGCAATCGTTCTCTGGAAGGAATTCTCCATGGCAAGTTCGCTAGTACAGGGCGCTCAGTAGTGGCAGGTATTAGTCGTGTTATTTTTTTAGTGATTTCTTACCCCTTTCCTGTTCAGTTAACTTAATCCACAGGTAAGGTGTGACTTACAGTGTGTTTTTTTCTTGGTTGTAGAGACACAGGTCTCTTGCTACCTTAGCCTCTGTTTTTCTATTTCATGGAGATTCTTACAATGGTCTTGACCCTAGTTTATCAATGAAGACCGAATGGATGAAGATAGAATGGCCATGCGACACTTCTAGGTACCCTCACATGACTTCCTTTGTTTTGCGTCTTTTGTGTCCTTAAGTAAATTCAGTTTCGAGAAGCTAGGTCATGAGGTTCATACTGACCCTAGTTTCTTTTGACTTCGTGCATGTAAACTACTGGCCTTAGGCACCCTTTCAACTTTTCTCCAATGAACTACATGTATAATGTGTTTTCCTTATAGCATGGTTATAGTTACACCTCATCCTTTCAATTATTCATTTCCATTTACAGGATATGTCTCTCACATCTTTTCCTTTGCTTTTGTTGGTGTCCTATGCTTGAAGGTACTTAGGAGTTTCATAGATTTAAGTTTGAAGTTGTCAATCTCAAGCTCCACCCCTCTCTTTAACACATCATATGCTCTGGTCCCTTTGTAGGTCGGTTGGCTCTTTACCTTGGTGGTTTATGGGTGTTGGTGGTCACAATAAGTTTTGTTCCTTTTACTAGTTGTCTATTGTTGAATTATGGCTCGAGGCTACCAGTAGCCTCTACATTTTGAGTGACTTTAGTGTTATATGTGGCCCTAATGTTTCTTGCTAGTTAGCCACACAGTGGTATCCACAATTTATTTTGTTCCAAAGACATTATATGTCTGAGATAGTTTCGTGTAACTCTGTAATTAAAGGTTCTGGTCAATTTAATATTTTTTTTCTTTTGGAATAGAGCATACCCAATATTGGGTTTAGGCTCAGCCATGTAATGGAAAACTCATTCTTCCTTTTCACACTGTGTAATATATGCATGCCCTTCCTCTTGGATGAAGTTTACAATAATTTATATGGGTTTTGTTCCTTGTATGCTTTACTTCAACTCTCATGTATAATGGATGTTTTTGCAACAATAATGCATGTATCTTATTGGTTTCCTGATCTCATTCAAATTTCAATACATAATGTATACTTGGGTCTTCTCCTCTTTCCGGTATTGTCTTTCTCTGTCTCTATCTACGCTATATAGACAATTTAATTATTTGTTTCCACTAAGTTGCCAACATTTCTGCTATGTTGAATGTGAGATGTTAATTTATTCTTCCTGCTCTCTGAACTGATATGTAAAATTGGTAGTTATATTTTTTCCTCTATTGTTCAATTTATAAATGCCTCTATCTCAAGTATTCACTAGGAATACTAAGCCGATCATGCTTCACTAGCTGTTGCTAAAAAAGGGTATGTTTTTCTGTCATAGAAATTTAACATAACCTTTTAGCTAGTTCCTTTGGTTTCCTAGCCGAGTAGCTACAAGAATGGAAGGTTGCTTCCCTCCTTTCATTAGAAACTTGAGATCCTATATAGGTCTTGCTTTCGGAGATGTGTTTTTTCCTCTATTTATACAGAAAATGCTTTATTAGTTTTTCATCAGTTCGAAGCTACAACTGAGTGCTTATATAATTTATTATTTGGAATTTGTGATATGTTTGAGGTTTCCTTTGTCTTTCTTTTTAAAGAAAAGAATTGTATCTAAGTTAATTTCGTTATTATCGAAATTTTCTTTATTGTTGCATAACTACCTGAGAAACACGTATGTACTTGTTTCAACTATGTGATGTAGCAATAGATATCTCAAGCTGATATTTTTCTTCCTATGACTCTTGACTTATGTAACTTGACGCATGCATTGTTCATCTCTAGTGTTTGTTTGGACAAAATATCTATGGTATAAATGTACATGCCCATTATTTCTTAATTAAATACCAAATCGCTACTTTAAGTAATGATGCAATAATCCATATTACAGAAAAGCGTGTAGAAAGTAAGCGTTGCTCTAGTCTAGCTTGGCGTAACAATTTTAACTCTTTAAAAGTACATTATCACTGAACCTTACAGAAGTAAATATTTTACTAGTTCCTATTCTGTAGGAATACAACGTTACCAAAAATCCTTACTACGATTCCATAAATAATAAGACACCTTGTCCCCACA
>APFE030959930.1:114306-125004 GCA_000404065.3 Pinus taeda
AGGAATCATCCAACCAACAATGAAAACAACAGTTACCAGGTTTTACGACACCGGAATACGTCTCTAGCCTAGACTTCTAGATGTTGTGCATTAGGTTCCAAAGCGTTTTTAGATTCATTAAATTTATTTTATAGTTGATCTTGTTTAAAAATCTTCCTTTCAAGTTCACCACATGATATGTATACAATTCCTAAAATGCAGTCTAAGATGATAAACAAATGTTTAATCTTCTTTTGGCAAATGAAAATCCTAGCTACTAAGGAAAGAGAACTGAGGGTCTTTCAACAAAGAGCACAGTGCACACACTAAATGCACTGTCCTAAATCAAACCAAGAATTCTAAATGAAAATGCACATGCATGTATTTGTTTTCAGCCTTCTTAATGTATGAATGACAAGAAGGACGCTAAGTGAAAATTTGAATTATTTTCCAAAGCGACAATACTAACAAATTTCTTTTTCAAAATGAAATGAAGATAAGGATGACACTTTGCGATTTTGAAATGAAAATTGTTTTCGACACTTGAAAAACTACTAATTCAAATCACATACAAGAGTAACAGTACAATCGACTATCAAGAACAATGGGATTCTCTTCTATGACTGAAAATGACACTTGTGACACTTTCAAATCAAGGAATGACAATCTGATTACGCTACTTCTTTGTAAAAGAGAACTGGAAATGGCACACAATACATAAAAAAACTTACAATCCTTTGCACAATGGAGGCGGAATGATGGAAGAGAAGAGGGTTTCCACAGAGATATACTAACCATAGACAGCAAAACTCTTGAATAGAACTGAAAAGAGTGAAGAGAAACCAAAGTCTGAAGGTAAAATTAACCTTCCATGACCATCGCACCTGTCACACAGGGAATCCAGTAAGCAGCGCACCTACTACACACAGGAAGTGTGATGCATACAGACTGCCTTGAAGAGAGGGTGCGATGGTACCAGTGTGAGACTCTTATCCAGTATTTGATCACAATTTGCAGTTCATTTCAGGGCTTCAGGCCGAGTAAGTGATGTTCAGTAAATATAAATCACAGGGGTTGATCTAAGGAGGTTACTAGAGCCACCACTTAGGGAAATTAGAGTGTTTGTAGATCGATTTTTCAATTTATAAACAAAACCTGGAGATAGACTGAAGCAGCATTCATCTACTTCGCACTTGCATAGCAAATGCAGTTCGAAGGCTAGATGGCTTGACTTCAGGCTCTGTCTGTAAGTTTATAAAACAAAAAAAATAGACTAACAAACAATCTATTCATTCTCAAGTGGAGTCACCATTTTGTTACCGAGAATACTTTCCACTTAGAACTGCTATTCCCACTAAGACTGGTATCTATCTTAGAAACAAACAAGTTAAAACTACTTTCGTTTTCCTTTATGAAAATAGACAAGAGGGGAACTAAAGACACCAACCTTTGTCTTGTGCTTGGTTCCTCTCCTTCTCGATAGATCTTTGCCACTCCTTCTTTGTCTACACAGCTTCAAAGAGCACCTGTGGAATCAAAGCAGCATAATACTATCGAAGAACAGAGATCTATATTCATAAAAAACACACGACCAGATATGTATTAACCACATAAATGCATATACAATCAAACATACACGAATGTGGAGGAAAACTTGAATAACTTTATTAATATCAAGAATAGCAAGAGGATTACAACCAATTGTTCTAACCCAGCATCATCCTCTGCAAGAAATCCTTTTCACTCAAGTAAGCTTAGACACCCAGCACTTGATACAACCAGAAAACCAACAACACTTCTCTACAAGATACAAGATTCCAGCCTCTAGATCTCTGTGATGAGGGATCTATATATAGATGATTGTAGGGGGGTGAGTCAGCTTCTGGGATTTTGATTAGTGTCCTCTCTCTGATTGTTCTTGATTCGACTTGGAGATTGATGATCTCTTACTCATCCCTGGTCGAAATCAGAGAGGCAAGTGTAAGAGGGGAAGTTTATGGAAGATTCTATGATCTTCCACCTCGCAAACTGTCTCTGCCATTTGTCCATTGTCACCCATTACACCCTATAGAGCAGCCATCCAATATGCATCACACCCTTTACACTGGGAAGGTGATATGCATCGCACCCTCTGCACTGGGCATTCAGTATGGTCCAGTTTTAACCATTTTTAAGCATTTTTCTGTGGAGAACTTCTAGGAGATGATGTAATCAGCTGACCTTGTTCCTTTAGGTAGTGAAGAAACACTTTTAGAGACTTAGGAGCCCTTAGTTTATGGACATTTATGATTTGGGTGCAGTTCCCAAAAATGTCTATAACAATGACTCAGGGTCATGTGTGCACTTGACCCTTTTGTAGCTGAGCTAGAATCTTTCTTCATAGTCTTCTAGGGATGCATCATGGCCTATGGTCATCCTGAAAATTTCAACTTTAGTGTGCCTTGACCTATAGTAGTCCCTATATTTGTTGTTAAAGGCCTGCTGCATCTAAGCCAAAGTTGTCATGTTATTTCTGGGTTAACCTATGAACCAGCACAATGCTGCCTCTTTGAGGGTAGACGGAAACATATTCAACTTCTTCTCATCATCTATGTAGTCATAGGTTTGTTAGACAACAACAAACTCAAATAGGAAAGTGTCAGGGTCCTCTGTGGTCAAGCCATGGAAATGAGGTAGAGGAGAGGGGCTTCTGTTCTTCATTTTAGTGTCCCCAATAGTTTCCCTAATGGGGAAGGGACTCCCAATTCTCCCTCTATCTCCTCTGTTATTTAAGTGTTCATCCATTGGTTCAATAGGAATGGGTTCTTCCACTTCTTCTTCCTCTATAGGTTCTTCAAATATGTTAGTTTACTCAACCAAAGGGGCTTCCAATTCACCGTCAGTGAAGAAGAAAGGATGTTGACTATTGGATGAGGTGGGGGTGTTTGGCAGGAATTTTCCTGAAGTATCCCTAATCCTACGAGGCATGAAAGTAATTTTTTTTTGGTTTTTGTGAGATTTTTCTTGAAAGTTGGGAAGTAATTGTAGAAAGGAAATTGTTTATTAAATGAAAAACAACTAAAAGAATGGAAACTACTTGCAAAATGAAATTGTTGAATTGAATGAAAACCACTAACAAAAGGAAACTACTTGTTGAATTGAAACTACTGATTGAAAGACTACTGATAGAAAGAGATCTACTTAATGAATTGAAATTCTATTTGCAAGAAAGGGAACTAGATTAACTTGCAGAATGGAAAGGAAAAAAATTTGGAAACTAGAAAATAGAAGAAAAGAGAAGGAAGCACTACTACTCTGACACCTCCCTGGCAACAATGCCAAAAAGTGATGAGCCTAGGTATTGCAGGAAGAATGTTGCAATTCCCAGGGCTACCAACTTTACTTTTCAACCTGAGGTTCGTACAAACTTTGAGGTGACTGTGCTATTTACAAAAGTAGGATGTACTGCCTGTTGTCACTCCTCATTTGGCAAGAGACCCCAGGGGTTCTAAGCCAGACTTCCACAGGGTTAGAAGAAGCTTGATTTTGATGGAAGGAGAGCAAAGATAGTCTAGGGGAGAGATAATATACTACAGAAATGAAGAAAACAACATGAAAACCTAATCACCATAACCTAATTAATCATGAAAACAACTAGACTAAGAAAAATTTCTAAACAACACTAATTTGATGCTAACTACCTAAGTTGTAGAAGTAAAAGGGGCTTAAAACTATCCTAAGGTGCAGGGAAAGGTAACTAGGTTAAGTTTGGGTTGAAGGAGAAGAGGTGGTCAGAGGTTGAAATGGTGAAAAGAGGAACTAATGGGCAATAATGCATGAGGACCATTGGATCAGGCGGGTGAAGGGTAACTGAATGGTTGAAATCAAATAGTAGGAGGGTACATAAGAAAATGGGCAAACATGGTGGACTAACACGATGGATGGTTGGGATTATATCATGGAGGTGATCAACAGATGAATGACGGAGATCAACCAAGCTAGTGGGCAATCGGGTGAAGTGACAGTCGTTGGATCAAGAGACAAATCGACGGTGGAGAGTTGAAGGTGATAAACTGATTGGGTGATGTGACAACCATCAGATCTGGCAAGGCAGATCGATGGTGGAGAATGGAGCCAAAAAAGAAATGTGTGGAAATGACTAGCAAGTTTGGAGGGCAGTAAGTTGTATCTCTCATGCTCTCAAAGCCATAAGTTGTATTTTGAAAATTCACGTGACTAGCCTCCCCGACCAACATGTAGCACGGGGAAATCGCCCATCTCGTGTGCTCTTAGCCCGATAATGTTTAGACAGAAATCCATGTGACATGGCATGAAGGTCATTGGATCTAGAAAGACAGATCTACGGCGGAGATGTGACAGAGTAGGTTGGTGAGCGGGTGCATGAAAACTATCGGATCTAACAAGGCAGATCGATGGTGGGGATTTAAAAGGAAAAATGTTAAAAGTGAAAAGTGGATTTGAGTGGCGATTGGATGTTTTGGCTTGAGAAATGTGTTTTATTGGTAAAACCATTTAAACATGAATTATCAGCTCCTATGCAAGCATTTCAGGCTAAAAGAGAAAGACATGGGAATGTGAGTGAGGCCTAAGAGATAGAAGGAGGATGAATAAGTTGATGACCATTAAATGGGTAGAGCACTATGAAATGACTTTCGTGATTGTATTAAATGACAAAACTGCATGAAAATAAAAATCCTTTGCCTTTGGGGTTGTTGCAAGGTTTCTCGTGAGCTCCAGTATTGCAGCAATAATGCTGCAACTCCTGGGGCTTACTTCTTTACTTTTATAAACCTGGTAGTTCGTAACAAACTTGGAAGTGACAGTGTTGTATGCACAAGTAATAGCTCTTACTACAGGCTGTCACTTGATCAGTTTGCGCAATTTCGCTAGGAGCTTAAGCCAACTTCTATGAGTTCTTAGAAGAAGCTTTTCTGTGACGGAAGAAAGCTAATTCTATAGGGGCTATTCTACTTGCAGAAAAAGAATAAAAACTGGAATGAAACACAAACCCTAGCAAACCCTAGTTTACCCACTAACCCTAATTTGCAAGAAAAGAGATGGAAACTACTGAAATGGGTGCCATTAAATTTTGAAAATGTAAATTGCATTTATTCAAGCTACTTCTAAAGATAAAATGGAAATAAATCATCTTTTTTCACTTTTGAGTATTTTTATGTGGATTTATTATGCTTGTGATTTGACTCGTTGTGACTATGCAAAAGTTTGGTGGAAAAGGAAGATGGAGTTGGATTTTGAAGGTGGTGAGGAAGGTGTGGAGAGGTCCTAAGAAGCCCCTAGTACCCTTTTTAAGACTTCTATTTCAATAAGACTTTGAAAAATCACTCACAGGAACTTCTACAGGAGGTTACACGGGATCTACAAGAGGTTCTATAGGAGGATCTAGAAGAGGAGGCCAAAAGTGGTTTTTGGAGGTTTGAAGGTGGAAAAATGATTGGAAAAGGGAAATAAAGGCTAGATGAAGGTGTTGAAAGGTCTAGGACTCTATTAATGAAGATCAAGAATGAAGGAGATGGTTGGATTTGTTCAAAGGGCAAGAAAGCAACTTTATGGAAAAATGTGGGAATTAGGGTAGATTGGCGAAAGATGCTGAAAGAGTGGGGAAATCTTGGATAAGTGGGTTGGTGTTGGTTGTGTTATGGAGTAATGATAAGTTGGAATTTTCTACAAGTGAGCTGCACACTTACTTCTCAAAAGTGACCAAAGCAAGAACCGAAAAACTGAGTTTTGTCTACTTTGACCTAAAATGAGAGAACTATCGTACAAAACTTTATGAACAGAAATTTATGCAAGAAATACATGGTAAATAAACAAAAAAGGATCTAATCATGTGAATCCAAACTAATATCAACTTATCCAACTCAAAATATCACACTAGCAATTGCATTGGAAGAGCAAAGGTTGTGTTTTTGATGGCAGCAGTAGTGCCTTGACCTCAAATCATGGTCCCAAGGAGGGAGAAAGGAGATCAAGACTTTTTTGTAGCCTTTTTGGATCTTTCTCTGTTACTACAAAAAACTACTTAAGCAACTCAAAGCAAGAACAACTATTCTAACCATCAAAAGGAACCTAATTTACCAAATCAAGATTTACCTAAACAACAGAAATTATCTTATGAATGCAAGCAAAAGAATATAAATACACAAAGGAGGTGCTAGGAAACTTGGGTTGGGCCCTAACCCAAGAGATTCACCCCTCTAGAAAAGATCAGTGCTAGTTCAAAACTATATTCATCTTCATTGATAAAAAATAGCAGCTACATCACAAAACTGTCTTCAGAAAGAGCTCGAAAATGAGCTAAGTACAAGGCTGCACAAAATTGAAAAAATATACTATGAAATGGCTAACCTACTAAGGCTTGAAGAATTCTTATTTATACAAGTGGGGACTCCCAACAGTTCTCCTAAACTTAAGGAACTCGACTACCTAAAATTGAAGATAACAGCAACCCTACTTGACTTGCTCGGCTGCCCCTTGGAATCATCGATGTGGGCCTTTGTACTCTAAGTTGTTGATGGAGAACTCGAGGAAGGGGTCAATAATGAAGGAGACACCCCTCCTATAAGTCCTTAGCCTTGTTTCCTTTAGTTTGGTTGCCATTCTGCTCATAAATGCCTAGTTATTGTCCAAAATTGTCCAAAAATCTGCAATAAACACTCATTAGACTATGTGGCAAAGTGACTATCCCCATTCACTCTATTGACATAAATTCGTTAAAAAACATGCACAAAAATATTGAGAATGGTGGATTAAGTGAAAATAATAGGTAGAATGAGCCCATATAGTTACCCATTTCTAGGGCTCATCATCACCCCCTGCTGAATGGGTTACTCATCCTCTGAGAAACTAATCTAGTTCTTCATCTTTAATATGTTTAATAGTTTCCCTGACATCCCAAGACTCTGAGGTGATGTCTTCTTCTCTATCATGAAAAACTTCTTTCCTGTCCACTTCCTCCCATTGTTTGATTTCTTCCTCCTCCTTAACCCCTTCCAACAGTCCTAGCAGTAGTGGAGGACTGAACTTAAGACCAATCCAGTTGGATTTCAAGTTTTGAATTGATTGTTTGTATAGGGGCACTCTCACCATAGCCTCCCTCATTCTAGTTGGGGAGTGATACTCCCTGATCTTTAGGCTATATGACAATGTATTCCACCTTCTCATGCAAGCATGAGGGCAGTCAACGCCAAATAATCTCTCCATATCTTCAAAATGAGCGATAGCTTGTGCTTGTATATCAACATAATCAAGGAGAACTTGAGGATTGCCTACAAGGTGTTGATGAGCATAGATGAGAGCTGAGGGGTCTTCTGGTTCAACCCTTATCATTAGGGGCTCACTTAGCTCTTTTGCCATTATCTTTTTAATTTTCGTTGCTCTCTTTTCCTCATGGCTCATCCAAGAAGCCATAGCCATGACCTGTGGGTATCCCAATGCAGCATTTGGAACCCATAAATTCATGTTAGGGAGTGCCATATTGTGTAGGTAAAATTATACTAATTTGGCTTTATCCTCGGCTGAACTATTATGACATAGATGCATAAACTGACCATAATTTTGGAATGGGATTATGCCCCTCTAGGCCAATGTTTTAATCTAGAATTGGAGCCACTGGTCTTTGAGATACAGTGCATAGGATCTAGTTGGTTGTCTGACTGCAAGGCCTCCATTACCCAGTTGGCCATGCAGACCATCTAGGCTTCCTTTTCCTACAACTGTTGTTTCAAAATCAGCACTTCAGTTGTTGTCTGAGATTCTTTTCTTGTTGTTGTTTCATCAGCATTTCAACATCGGTCTGTGGCTCTTCCTCTTGCTACTTTTTTTATGTTGCTTCATTATCTGCTAGGGGACCTTATTGTTGTTGGTGTCCTTCCAAAGTTGGCAACTTGTCTCCCCCTTGAGGTAACCGTTCCTGTAACTGCTTTTTTAACAGTGCATTCTCTTCCTATAGTTGGGCTCTTATAATGCTCTCTATGTGTCTTACCATGCCCAACTCCCTTCTCAACTCTCTCAACTTGTCTTCCATGTGCTCTATATCTTCAACTCCTTTAGGTTTAGCAATCTACATCCAGGTGTGGGTTCTGACCCTTTCATTTTCTAATTCAAAGAAAAGAGGCACAACAAATTTTTGTGGGATGATCTTCCCACCTTATAGAAGATTGTAATAGGAGCCTAAATTAGGTTGAGGGCTTGGCTTAGGTATTTCCTTTTCCTTTCCTTTCTCTTTTCATTATTCTTCTGCCTACTTTTCCAATTTTTCAATTTCTTTAAGCTTGGCCAATGCCTCCTGTAGAGAGGTTTGAGCCTCCCGTAGGACTGCTTTAGAGTCCATAAATTTTATTCTTTCCTTCCAAGTGGAGGTTTTGGGACTCCCTCTCTCGTAGGTGATAGAGATTTCAGAGGGAGATTCCTCCTTCTTCTCAGTAGGTGCATCCTCAATGATTATGGGTTCTTTTCATGGTGGTTGGGGCTTGCCCACCTTAATCCTGGTGCTCATCTAGGCTTTGAAATACATAGATGTCTGCCTTTTTCTCTTTCCCTTTTGCTTAGCTGGAGTGCTCAATACAGTAAACACAGTTGCTACTTCCCTTGCCAGTGTCTTAGGAGACACTTATTTTTGCTATTCTCCTTCTTTATCCTCTGTGGTTTGTCCTATGTCTGCTGTTTTTGCTTTTGTCTCTGCTACCTCTGGTGGTGTTTTCTCCTTTTCTTGTTGAGTCTCTGCCTCTCTTGTGGCATTCTTTTTCTGAACCTTCTTTGGCTTCTTATTCTCAACTTTTGGTCTTTTCCTATTCTCTGCTTTTGATGCTACCTTCTTTTCTGCCTTAGGTTCAACTGTCATTTTGTCAAGTTTCTCCTCTTCTTTGTGTTCCTCCTTTGTTTTCTGTTTCTCCTCTGTTTGAATATTTTGTGCCTCCTCATGAATGTCCTTCTCAATTTCCTCTTTCTGCTCCTCTTCACTATCATATGGGCTAATGTCCTCAGTCAAAGTTTTCATGTCATCTTCCCTAGACATGTTCCTGAGATTTTCCCAAGCTAAGGGGATGGTGTATGTGTGTAGGGCATCTTCGACCAATAATTTAATGAGTCCATGGTGGGCCAACTGGCCCGGAACCCCTACACTCAACATGGTGCCACATTCTATCAAAGACTGGAGGAGGAAATATGGGAGACTGAGTTTCCTAGCTGCTGGTAGATCCATCCCATATCTCAATTCATGCAATAACCTGAAGTGATAACAACAAACTATACTGAATTTTCCTTCACAAGTGATGTATTTCATGATCTAGTAGTTGACTTCAATCCATGGAGGAGGTAAGCTCGTCATTCTAACACCATACTTATCCTCTACAGGATGTTCATCAGGCTGAAAGAATGTCTTTTTAGCAACTTGTCCCAATGGTTTTTCCTCTTTGCTCCAAGAGAGCCCAAGTGGAAGACTTGTGATTCTGCTGATAAAATCTAGTGTAAGATCTAGGGTCAGACCCTTGAAACTGATTGTAGCATGTGTTTTCGAATGGGGTCTTAAGGACATCAAAAATTCTTTAGTCACATCCTCATCATGTCCATGAATTCTCTCAAAGAAAGACATCTAGTTTGCCCTAGTGAAGAGGGCCACCACCTCGTGGTGGTCATCCAATTTGTTGGAGTTCAAAGGCTCCTTTCTCATAAAACCTCCTTGCACGATGTTTTTAGTGGTTTCTGAAAATGCTCAAGTGAGGAAGAAGGCAACAATTTCCAAAACCAGAAACAGAGGGATAACTGAGTTCTATCTTTTTTGAAACTCGAGAGAGAATTTCCCATGTGCTTCTTCTTCACAACATCAATTTAACACATATTTCATTAAATATGGAAGTATTCAGTGGATCTAGAATTTAGAACTTCAACTAGATTAAGTTTTTTCAAAATGAGGAATTAGAAAGTCACTTAATTCACTAATTTTAATGTAGATATTCACCATTTTTGTGTAAAAATTAGCATGATAAACTTTATAAAACGAATTTATATAAAATTGCTAAAAACAATTTTTCACATTTTAATCTTGGATTCCTTACATTATCTATTTTAATATTTTTTTATGGTTTATAGTAAAAAATAAGTTTGTTAAGGTTATTTTATGAAAATAATGATGCATATGTTACTATTATTAATCCATCTAATTATAACATGATATAGTAAATATCATGTATGTGTTAAGTCATGATTATTACTAATGCAGTGTTGGCACAATTTAAAAGTCTATCACCTTTGCAACACTAATTATATTATGGTTGAAGATTAAAAAACCCTCAAAGATCATCAAGTTTATACTCGTATTAGAATTAAATTTCAAAATATTTGTGACACTACCAACCTTTTTGATTGTTTAACTAAAGAAAATTATGATGATATTGAAACACTTATTTTAATGCTTTTTCAGCATAACAATAAAATTCGAAATAACTTTTAATAATATCTTTTTATATCCTTATTTACCATAGTTGGTCTTAGTGGATGATAATCATCATTATCACCATCATAATTACATACTATTGTAGAAAGTTTGCACCATTTTATTGTTGAGGATAAAAATAAATTTAGGATCAAATTAAATGTTGAATGTGAGTAGTAGCATAATTTATTTTTATTTATTAGTTGTACACTTATGTTAATAAAGAAGTTGATTGAGGCTCTCTTTATGAATAATAGATTAATATGCAA
>APFE030959945.1:18938-30491 GCA_000404065.3 Pinus taeda
TTTATTGATTCCATTATGAATCGAGTTTGCCCGAATGGTTGGTCTTTAATTTTTCATTAGAATTGGTGTAGTTCACCTAGAATGAGTGTCATTTTGATGGTTGATAAGTTTTCATTACAATGGGTAGACTAGTTCACCTACAATGAGTGTAGGTTTGATGGTTGATAAATTTTCATTACAATGGGTAGAGTTCACCGAGTTCCCCTACAATGAGCATCAATTTGATGGTTGATAAGTTTTCATTATAATGGGTAGAGTTCACCTAGTTCACCTAAAAGGAGTGTCAATTATTTGATGGTTGATAATTTTCATTACACTGGGTAAAGTTCACCTAGTTCACCTACAATGAGTGTCAATTTGATGGTTGATAAGTTTTGATTACAATGGGTAGAGTTCACCTAGTTCACCTACAATGAGTGTCAATTTGATGGTTCAAAAGTTTTCATTACAATTGGCAGAGTTCACCTAGTTCACCTATAATGGGTGTCAATCTCATTTGATTTTGATGGTATGAATAAGATTTTAAAATTGTTATACATTTAGCATTTAAAAATTGATTTCTCCTTGTATAATAAATCTTTCATTCAAGTGTTAATTTTTGAAGTTTCTTTAGTCATAATAGTTTTTCATAATGTCATGCTTGAAATATTGAAAATTTAAGATATTTTTGAAATTCCATGAAAAATTGTCGAGATTTTAATGTTAATGTTTTTCTAAGTCATTTTTAAGTGCCTAAAAATCATTCAAATCTACATTTAGCATTTAAAAATTAATTTCTCCGTGTATAATAACTATTTCATTCAGATTTTTAAAGTTATAAATTTTTTTCTATAATGTCATGCTTTAAATATTTTGAAAATTTAAGACTTTTTTATAGTTCCAAAGATTGTCTAGATTTTAGTTATAAATTTTTTCCATAATGTCATGCTCAAAATTTTGAAAAGTTAAGATTTTTTTGTAGTTCCAAAAATTGTCTAGATTTTAATTTATGTTTTTCTAACTCATCATATTTTATCTTTACTCCTATATAATTTTATTAGGACAATTCCTTAAAATTGTTGGAATTTTAAGGTTTTTCAAATATACTCTAATGCCCCATGGTTGATATTGTTGGAGTTTTAAGGTTTTTCAAAGACGTGATATTTTAAATCTAATGTAATGCCTATCATTGGAATTACACTTTTCAAAGAGGTGTTATTTTATCTTTAATGTCATGCTTGAAAATCTTTGGAAATTTAAAGTTTTTAAGGTCATTATTAGTATTTTATTTTTAAGGTCATTATTAAAAAATGTTAAAAATTTACCCTTGAAACAAAAGATGTATGTTAAAAATTTAGCCTAAAGACAAAATATGTTATTCATTTTGAGGGTGCTTTTGGCACAAAAATTATTCTGGAAAATCTTTGGAAATTTAAACTTTTTTCATGAGCCATGGTATTGGTATTTTATTTTTAAGGTCATTATTAAATGATGTTAAACATTTACACTAAAAACAAAAGATGTATGTTAAAAATTTACCGAAAAGATGTTATTGGTCTTGAGGGTGGTTTTGGCACAATTTTTTTTGGCTTTTACTAGCGTTTAAAAAAAATAGTGAAAATGTACCCCGAAAAAAATGTTATTCCACCATCAATGCTTTTCAATTATTTTGTTTGTTTTTTCCAGCATCAAGAATTTTCAATTTTGTTTTTTTCTCCACGTTTTCTTGGCGTTTTATCGGTAACTATGTTGGCAAACTCAGTGTTCGTGACCGTAGTTTACCCCACTACCACAATTTCCCAATTAATAACATATACCACAGCACAAAGTCTTGTCTATTAAGATCTAGAATGTTGAAATTGTTAATGGGTAACTATGTTGACAAAGTGGACATTTGTGACCCTAGTTTATCCTACTTCCACAATAACCCAATTAATAATATAAAAGACGAGTTAAATGTTCTTGGTTGATTGGTAACTATGTTGATAAAGTGGGTATTTGTGACCCTAGTTTACCCCACTGCCACAATAACCCAATTAATAATATAAACCACGAGGTAATAGTTCTCGTTTGATGAGTAACTATGCTGAGAAAGTGCGTATTTTTTACCCTAATTTACCCCACAACCATAATAACCCAATTAATAATATAAACCACGAGGTAATAGTTCTAGTTTGAATAAAGTGAGTATTTTTTACCCTAATTTACCCCACAACCATAATAACCCAATTAATAATATAAACCACGAGGTAATAGTTCTGGTTTGATTAGTAACTATGCTAACAAAGTGCATATTTTTACGCCGTAAGGCATTTCCCTCTGAGATCAATTCCCTCAAGTGTCAACGTGTCTGTGATCCATCGATCTTTATGTTAGACGATTAAAAACCTTTACACCGTTGGATCATCGCAAGCCATGGAAACTGCGGCAAGAACGAGGCACTAACCGACTGGGATGATTACGATGCAGTTTATAACTATGGTACCTGTCCCTTTCAATTCCCTCAAGTGTCATCATGTCTGGTTGTGAGCCATCGATCTTTATGTTAGAGGATCAAAAACCTTTACATAGTTGGATCATCACAAGCCATGGAAACTCCAGCAAGAATCAGACACTAACCCCCTCCGACGATTACGATGCGGTTTGGAACTATGATACCTGTCCCTTTACTAATGGACCATCTTCACCTTTCTCGACTCTGTGCTCGAATTACAGTAAACGACACAGCAGCTGCAACACCAAATTTCAGTACTCTAGGCTTCAAGATTTCAGAGGGATTAACGGATATGCCACTGTCTAACATTGATAAAGATCGAGATGAAACAGAAAAATTAATCATTTTCAGACTACTATATATTTTATATTCGTATGTTGTTTCTTTGCTCAATTCGTTACAACAATTCGAGGTGCTGGAATTGACTTTCCGCTCGACTACACTACATTAAATGACACAGCAGCATTAACGCGCTGAGGCCAAAGCTTGGTCAAGGTACCTTGGGAAAAAGCCGAGAAATGCCTGCCATGATCTCTACGTAAATGCCCTGCCCTGATCTCGAGCCATGAAACGTAAGTGCCATGATCTCTATGTAAATGATCTCGAGCTATGAACCAAAGTAGTAACAAGAAGCATAAGGTTATATGATTTTGCTTTATTATTTATATCGCTAGATGGATTACCTGCTATTCCTACTCAAATCTGCAATTATTGCTTTGCGTATAACCCCATTCTAAGTTTCAATTTTTTTAATAACACGTTTGCATGCTTCTTCGATATTTAAACGTGAATACACAAAGGCTTAGGTCTAAGGAAAAAGAAATCAACAAAGGCAATACCCACACACAAAGAAATCCCCACGAAACAGTGTACGTTTTTATGTCAAGTTTCTGTTTCATAACCATTTCTTCCAAATTACACTACCTGTCATACAACTCCACTAACATGGGGTTTCAAATGGGTACTACGAACGAAATAGGGAGGATTTGTCAAAGGGCTGATTCATTGGTTTTTTTTGTTTTCAATCTGATGGCCAATATCACCTGCATCCCACAGCCTATGGATCCTACCTCAAAGACAGATTAACCATGCATGCTCGTTTGCACTGTCCATGATGACCCTCTGCCTATTTCTTTACGGAGGCGGCTAAACACGCCACATAGAATGGTGTGTATCAGGGCATTCAGGCGAAAGAAGGTAGTGAATATGTGATCGACCCTATAGTCCGTACCGAATTCGAAATCGCTTATTAATGTGTCAATCGAATCTTTGGTCAATTTGGCGGAATTTCGATAACTATGATATAAAATCCAATTCCATATCATCGTGAAAGGAAGAAAAACTCTGGTCTAGTTATTTTAAGTTTTGTAAATTTTCCGTGTATTTTTCAGTCAAATTTATCTGAAATGTATCGAAGATAGAGGTTAAAATTACAAATTTACTTAATTTGCCTATTCAAAATTGCTCGAAAATGTTAGATTCATTTATAAATACATTTTAAACATTCTTCTTACATTTATTTTACCAAATTTAAAATAAAAATTGCCTTTAAAAAACAAGGCATTTACAAATTGTAATTTTGCACACCAAGTTTGCAGTAAAACGCTCAACCAAATAAGTGTAGAATTCCACTATAATGCAACTCTCAACGAAAGCTGCATCAACACGTTGGTCGCCAGAATATCTTATTAATATGTTATTAATGCCTAAAGTGTTTAGAATAAATGGTCCTTGTGATTTTTTTGTCAGGATAGCAATTTGGAACAATGAGAGCGCATCTTAGGATTCAATGCAAAAAAAATTTCAAAATATTTTCACTCCATTGAATTTAATTTTTGAAGTATCTGAGAAATTTAAAATTAAAATATATTTATTTGGTTTCATAATATCATTTATATTTATATAAATATTAGATAAATATAATTTTATTAGAATCTTGATAATATATATAGTTACAAATAATATGTTTTATTATTTTTTGAATTTTTTTAATGTCATATAAATAATATTGATGTTATATATAAATAGATTGATATGAAAATATAACCGAGAGGAAAATGTTATTGTAAATATTGATTTTTATATAATTGATTTTTATATCCACTCCTCCATCAATTTTATGACACCATTCTTGTAAACTTCACCACCATTGCTTGATTCATCAATGCCAAAGATGTTAAATGGAATCCAATGGTTAGGGCAACAAGGGGTATGTTGTCAGCCTT
The DNA here is from genome assembly GCA_000404065.3 of Pinus taeda. Taxonomy (NCBI): domain Eukaryota; kingdom Viridiplantae; phylum Streptophyta; class Pinopsida; order Pinales; family Pinaceae; genus Pinus; species Pinus taeda. Next base: position 23,637 of record APFE030959945.1, read on the forward strand.
CTTAACAAATATTGATTATGTTTCCTTTGACCATCATTTCTTCCTATGAGAGGCCACTAATGCTTGAAATGTAGTAATATCATCCTGGCAAGAATCCCCCTTTGGACTAGCCACCATAATGGATTCTGTAAAAAAAATCATTTGCCACAAGGGTTTTTTTGTTATGATGTGCTTAAAGTTTAACAACTATAATCCTCAAACTGTTTTTGGTTTATAACTATTTTTTTTGGTTGGTCAAATTTTTATACTAATTTGTCAAAATATTACATTGGATAAACGTGAGGCCCATTTCTCTATTGGTCTCACTCCAACCGCATTTGCTGACAAAGAGAACGATGAAAAAATGGAGTAGAAATTTCCATGTTTTACACAATCTCCCAAAAAAAAAATGACCACATAGCCTAAAACACATAGAGAATAAGAAGGCATTCAAAAATCATGACAGATCAATGGGAGAAATCAAGTGCAAGACCAACACCTAGAGCAATAGGGGTTCCTGTATTCCTATGAGCATGGAATTCAACATGAGCTAGGTGCACCTCCATCTCATCGAGTCAGTGCTTAGTGCACCCCTAGCTCCCTCACAAAGATGTCAAGTAGTCAGAATATCTCACCGGTTTTGCTGCAAGTCATCCATGAATGCGATGACCACGATATGTTCATCGTGTATCTGCTATCTAATTTCCTCCAAGGTGGCAATTACGCTCCTCATCTGCATGTCTAGGGATTCCATGGATGATTGTTAGTCAAGATGACCTAGCGACTAATCGTAGTCCTTGTCCAACCACCCCACCTAATCGACAACCACAACCCTGGTCCTAGGCCAACTCCCCCACTAAATCAACAACCACAACCCCATCATCCTCCTCTACTCCCACTTGTCGATATCTATACACTAGGTAGCCATGAGGCCCCATTCCTATCGGAGTCGGATCTTGCTACCTCAACATCCCAAAATTGACAAAAAAACACGAGAAAAGGGACTCAATTGTGACTCGAGCACGAGACCCACACTGACACATCCCCATGTCACAACACAGGCATAAGAACTATCAAACCATCCAACTCACATTTCCAAACTATACTCCCAAATTTCCAATAGTTACTCCACCCTTTTGGTGCATTAGAGCTACAAATAGCGAGAGGAGGAATTACCCCGAGAGGACCAGTACAACCAAAAACACACCAAATTCCCATCTCCTAGCACCCAAAAAGCCAAAGCTTAAAGTGACCTGGCTCATTTTTTCTCCACATAAAAGAACCCCTCTAGTGAGAGAAAATGAAACAACACAAGTTACACTTTACTCGCACTAGAATAAAGGAAAGATTTATCCAAACAAAGGTCCATAATAATAAACTTATTAAAGCACTGTCGATCTTTTTAAATATTGACCAAAGATAGGTCCCCTCAGAGTGGACCAACAAGGCGATGTCCCCTACGAATGCTAAATAGATGTAATGCGAGTGTCTGCAAACCTTCTCCCCATGCTCCCACATTGTGGAAGAGGGCTTCCAAATAGGCATGCTCCAATGCAATTCCGACTAGAGAACAACAATGATAGTAGCCGAATTAACCAAGCGAATGGGCATAAACAAATTGGTGGCTCGTGCATACTCAACATCAATTTTACCACCCACAATATCGCCTATAGCAAGAGTCCAGAAACAAAGAAATAAACCTGTAAACACTAGTTATGGTTGCTTCATAGGTTTTGCTTTTGTCCTCAATTTTGCACTTTATTGTTAATTGAATGAGTTAAGTAGTTAATTAGTTTTTAATTAGTTGTTAATTTTATATAATTTAGGTGGTTTATTAATGGTTAGTTTGTTGATTCTATATATTGTTATAAAGATGTTTTTACCTAGATAGGTTTCGTGTATATTGGAATTTGGGTATTTTAATTCTTTAAAATATTGCAAATTATGGAAAATTCAAATGTTTTAAATAAACTACTTCACTTGAGAATTTATTTCTATATATTATTAGAGAACTTTTTAGATTCTTCATTAAGATGATGAAAGATAGAATATATTTATCAGTGTTCGTTGATATGTTCATGGAATTTCAAAATTGAAAAATAAATTTTGTTTTAAAAATAGTTATTTTCATTATATATTTTATTTTAAAAGACCTTGTATTAAAAAAATAAAATTGTATTTATAATAATCCACCATCACCAATGTGTTATCTCCCATCACCTCCAACCTCCCATCACCAAGGCAATACCATCACTAATGCAAGAAGCAACACAGGGCATCCTCCTTTGTTTAGAAATTGGATCGCATTCACCAATGGAAGAAGCAACACAAGGCATCCTCCTTTGTTTAGAAATTGGTTGTTCACACTCTTGCTTTTGTTTCGCTATATGTTTGGGTTTATAAGTGGAGAAATTGAAATTTGGCAATAAAAGAGGTGAACAACCCATCAAAGACGTGCTTTTGTTTCGCTATACATTTGGGTTTATAAGTGGAGAAATTGAAATTTGGCAATAAAAGAGGTGAACAACCCATCAAAGACGTGAACAGAAGAGTAAACATAGAATGTGTTGGTTTTGAGTATAGAAATGGAAATAAAAATGATTTGGAAATATATTTATGTTTTAAAATTGTTTTAGGTATTAATAGGTGGCAACTCTAAAAAAAATTATTTGAAGATATTTTTTTCTTTTATTTTGTAAATGTTACTAAGTAGAAATAAAAATAGTTTTAGATAACTTTTTATACTTTAATTGTTATATATGTTTAAATAACTATTATATTCAATAAAAGTGAAGTTACTTGTTCAAGAGAATGAGTGTTAGTTAAAGGAAAAGTACTTGCATTTAAGTTGAGAAAGGTTAAAATTGTGAGTAGAAATATAGTAATCCTAATTAAATATTTTAATAATTTTTTTGATATTATATTTTTGAGTAAATATTTCTAATATTTAGTATAATAGTAGAATTTTTTTTGGGCAAATAATGAGTTGTTATTTATTATATTTTTAAAATTCTTAGTTTTTTTTAATAGTGCTTATGAGACAAAAGTGATGGTTGGTATGTGCATGGAATTACAAAATTGAAAAATAAATTTTGTTTTAACTATAGTTATCTTCATTATATATTTTCTTTTAAAAGACTTTGTATTAAAAGAATAAGATTGTATTTATAATAATCCACCATCACCAACATGTCATCTCCCATCACCTCCCATCACCAACCCAATACCATCACCAATGTAAGAAGCAACACATGTCATCCTCCTTTGTTTAGAAATTGGATCGCATCCATTCCCCAACGCAAGACCATCACCAATGCAAGAAGCAACATAGGGCATCCTCCTTTGTTTATAAATTGGATCGCATCCATTCCCAAGTATTTGATGCTCTTCACACTCCCTCACCATAGACATCAACTGATGCTCTTCACACTCCCTCGCCATAGACATCAACTATGTGTACAATTTTACATAGGTGACTGAGTCTAATTTTATCTAGATAAATTGTGCTTTAAGGAGAAGTGACATCATAAACTCAAGCCCATCTACTTTTCTTAAAAAGTGTAGGTGACTGAGTCTAATTTTATCTAGATAAATTGTGTTTTAAGGAGAAGTGACATCATAAACTCAAGCCCATCTACTTTTCTAAAAAGGTGAAGAACTAATGTGCCACATATCGAAATCATTTATAGCTAGTCTTAATAGTTAGTTGTAGGATAATGAAGGCGTGGTTAATCTTGAGCACTATGCATGAAGAACTAATGTGCCACATCTCAAAATCATTTATAGTTAGTCTTAATAGTTAGTTGTAGGATAATGAAGGCATGGTCATTTTTGAGCACTATGCATTTTCGATTTATATTATTTCTTAGTTAGTGTTGACTTTGCCAAAACAACTAATCAACTAATGAGATCTCATCTTATGTAAAATCTTATAAAAGGAATTTGCTTAGAAACATAAGAATGTTTTGGAAATAAATATTCTCTTGCTTATGTTTGCAAGTTTTTGTCTTCAACATTTGAATGTTATGGCTTATCAATCAACCAACCACTAATGTAGGGAGGCATATCCAGTGGTGTAGTAGTTTGGAAACGGGAAAGAGGTTGATATCACCTCCAGAGCTCCCAAAATATGCAATGATTTGGGTCATCAGATCCAAGAGGATGAAGTAATGACAAAGTATGCACATGCATAATGGATTTTTATATGTCACGATTCATCTTCAATTTATGCCTTACGGCGTTTCCTTTGCAACATCTAGTGCAGTTGCTAGTTTACCCTAATTTACCCCATTACCATAATAACCGAATTAATAATATAAACCACGAGGTAATAGTTCTCATTTGATCAGTAACTATGTTGACAAAGTGGGTATTTGTGACCCTAATTTACCCCACTACCACAATAACCCAATTAATAATATAAACCACGAGGTAATAGTTCTTGTTTGATCGGTAACTATGTTGACAAAGAGGGCATTTGTGACCCTAATTTACCCCACTGCCACAATAACCCAATTAATAATATAAACTACAAGGTAATAGTTCTAGTTTGATCTGTAACTATGTTGACAAAGTGGGTATTTGTGACCCTAGTTAACCCCACTACCACAATGACCCAATTAATAATATAAAGCACAAGACGGACTTTGTGTCTATTAGAATCTAGAATGTTGAAATTGTTAAGATCTAGGTATATGAAGGCCCCACTTCCACACGAAGAACATAAATATATTGTTTCAGTAAGAGCTAGCAATAATAGTGTTACATATAAATTTGGTATTAGATATGATGTGTTAGGTTTCCTGATTATTTATTGAGGGTCACTTGATCGTTAGTCTCACATTTTGATTTCTTATTATATAGATGGAATCATTGCAGAAATTTGAGAAGCAAAACTTTTGTGGAACACATATATATTTAGAGTGCAATAATTTAGTTAAGGGAAAATAATTTATTTAACTACAAGTAGATATTGATCAGATGTACATTCAATATTGTTTGTAACATTTCAAATTGATTAACTAAAAAATATAAGTAATAATTACATAGAAGTATTGCAAAGGACCTATAACCATGGCATAAACACAAGAAAATCCATAAGAATTGTGTCCAAAACAAATAATAGTGTAAGAGTCTGACTTCCAAATGTACATTCTTCGCTGGCCATTGAGACTCGAGACTCAATGCTTATAACTAAGATCTACAACTTAGCCTAAGTTCCCATTCAGTCCAAAAATTAGATCTGTAGAAAATGAGAAGGATTTAAACAAAGTTCTCTTGAAGAAAAAATAAATTCCTCACACAATTGTGCTTCAAACACCTACAATATATATATTAAAGCATAGTGTGAGGAGTAACCTCGAGGCAAGTCATACTTTTCCTAAATTGCAACAAAAAAATTCATCATTGAAGGTTTATCTCCCAAAATAATGAAATAGAAAGAATATTAAATTGCTCTATATATCTTGAAAATATACTGAAACAACTGAATAATGTGTTGGGTAATGGGTTAGATGTGCATCACTATTTTCCTTTGCTAAGCCTCCAACGTTAAACCTATAAAAAAGCCAGCTAGGCTTACTCCCAACGGAACACATAAATTTACTTTTTACACAAGGGATTATAGGGTTTATAAGTACCGATAGCCTCTTTGTACTGTAGTCTTGTAGAAAGCTTCAGAGAAAAGTGATGGCTTTTGATGTTCCAGAAATTCCCCACAACTAGATCTCTTGTTTTAAAAGAAAAATTACCTCAGTGCTAGCCAATGATTTAAGGAAATTAAGAAGTAATAATAATAATCTCGAACAACAATTTTTTTTTGAATATTGATAGAAAACTAGGAAATCAAGTTACCTGGTGTAATCTACACCATTAGAGGGGCCATCTGGAGTGAAAAATTACCTCAGTGCTAGCCAATGATTTAAGGAAATTAAGAAAGTAATAATAATAATCTCGAACAACAAAAATTTTCTGAATATTGATAGAAAACTAGGAAATCAAGTTACCTGGTGTAATCTACACCATTAGAGGGGCCATCTGGAGTTAATTTTGTGGAGTTTACTTTCCTTTCTCCATAATATTTTTAGAGCAAGGTCGACAGAAGGTGAGGGTGCAATTGAGTGCGCAATTGAGTTTTCTGCGATGCTAAGGAGGAGGGTGGTTACGTTGTCATCAAATCACCAGGTGGCAAGTAATCCAACCCTTTCATGAGGATTTGAGAACCATTATTCTGATATGAAGACTATATACTAATATTCACTGGTGAAACTATTTAAGGATTTTTGTGCAATAATGTACACTTTAATGAGTTAACTCACCATAGCCTCGGGCTCATCCAAGGAATAACTTAAAATAACTCTCACAATATGAATCATAATGGTGGAAGATAATAAAGTTAACCTAAACCAAATTAAATAGGATGTTGTCTAGATTACTACCTTTGCATTAAGGATCATTGTTGTTTAAATGCATTAACCTGAAATTGGATGATTACTTTATAATTAGTATAATGCCATATAACTCGATAATGAGGTGGTTTTCCCTCATTTCTTTATATACACAATGAAATTTGTTGGGAGCAGTATTACAAACAAAAAAAATTATATTGAGAATTTAAGTTATTAAGTCTCGTGGGATAATCTGTATTTATAACTGACACAAATCTTACAAAAAAAATGGTGAGGGAGTGTTACAAGTGGTATGAGAGCTGAAGTGTACAATAGTTTGGCCTAATTAAGGTGGTGTAATTAAGGGTAGAAGAGTAACAACCTTTGTTAAAAATGCATTAAAGTAATTTCATGAGATGAGTTAACTTATTAAAATATTAGTTATCAAAGTATTAATTGACACATTGGTGAGGCCACCCTTATCTATAAA
>APFE030959948.1:0-31846 GCA_000404065.3 Pinus taeda
AGAACAATGCTTGATTATATGCTTGTGCTCATGACAATGTCTACATCTAAAGTGAATCTACTCATGACTTACAGGTTGCATGAAAATTTTATCATGAAATTCCAATTTGATCACTTTTGGTAATGCTCCAAGCACATCCTTCTCTACACAAATCTTCACATATGAGGTATATCTACCGTGTAACATTTCATTTGATATCTTTATGAACTTCCGAAAGCTATCACCTATAAGCTTTAAGGTTGATGGTAGCCAATAATCTAGGGGTAAGGAATTTAGCTTGACCCATACCAGAACATTGGTGAATGCCTTTTTCTTTGAGGTAAAGTTCTCTTCCCATTGGTGCACGTATAATCTCGCAGAGGCAAAGAAATATGGTCCTTTCTCGAACACTTAGTCTCTATCCTCTAGAGTAGCTAAGACCACTGTAAAAAAAACTTCTGACCATAATTGAAACTCAATCTCGCCACGTGGCTTCCAATGATGGTTGATATAGTCACATAAATATTTTTTTACGGGTCATAAACCCATGAACTTGCATATGGTCACTTACATATGCATGCACTCCCTGAAATCTTGGGTTTGGGGATCTATGATTATTGTTGTTGGGATTACCATAGTTTTGGGAATGCATGGGTCATTCCCATTAGCCCCCTTTGACCTTTGCTGCTAATATATTGGGCTCCTTGTTGTTCATTTTTCCTCATCTCTTCTCTGACCATTCAGAGCTTGACTCCCTATCCCACTTGCTCACTGATTCATGCCTCTTGATTCCTCTTGCTGAATTTTTAAATCCTACCTTCAATCCTTTTCCTTTGTCATCTACAACATTTCTGTAGGAGGGATCCCCACTCCCTCACCTTTTGAAAACCATGAAAAATAGGATCTCTCTACAAGAATTATGAAAACCCTAGCTCTCTCCCACCGTTGCCTTCCTTTGGTTGTATACATAATTTGATCTCTTACATACATCCTGAAAATAAAAATAAAAAAATTGTAATAAGTGAGAGGGAATATTTATTATTCTAATTTTCCTAAATAAATATTGAATCTCTTTCATTTTCTTTCGAAACAAGTGGAGATCTCTAAATGAAAAAGTGAAAAATGAATCAAGAAACAAACATATTCCCATTAGAATATTTTGCTATTGATGAGAGACCAACTTTTTTTTCTGGGTGATCAAGTAGATTTGAAGCATTTGGCCTCTTTTGTGAAATGATTGTTCTATCTTTCATATGTATATTTTTTTTATTAATATATATGTTAGGGAGTATTAATAGAGTATTAGATTGAGTTTAATATTAAAACCTATTCTCATTAGAATAGTTTGATATTTGTGGGAGATGGAGTTTTCTTCTAAATGATCATGTAGATTTGAGGCCTTTTCCCTCTTTCATCTCTCATGAAATAGCTATTCTATCTTTCATATGTACTCAATCAAATAGATTTTAACCTTTGGCTTCCTCCATCTATGACAAAGTGGCTAATCTATCTTTCATATGTATCAAAAGCAGGGGATTAACATTAAAATGTTGTAATTATTCACTTTTGGATATTTAAAATATGAATATCAATAAAGCAAGTTGAAAAAATATCAATATGCTCGTTTGACAATACTTCCTTTGCTTGGTTAGTAAAGTCTATAAATCATTGAAAGCAAAACAACTCTATAAATCACTTAATTTGTTATCTCAAGGCATCTTTATCTCTCTTGTGATCTCATTTCATACATTATATTAAAATGTTATTTATAATATAATATTTTTATATAAACTGTATCTCTTATTTAAATTATATTTTCTTAATTTTATAATTACATTTTTTTAAGTTAATATTAAGATAAAAATATGTCGAGGAACCTGAGCCTATGGAGGTTTGTTCTCATCACTATTACAATCATAATAAATATGATAATTACATGTCTTGTAATGATTAATAAATAAGCTACTTCATATTTTTTCAAATAATTGACACTATAGTTTTTAAGTTTACATTTGAAATTAAGACATAATGGTTCAACGGATGAACATGCCCCTCCCTTACCTCATTTATTTATGCATTCATTTATTAGGGCTTTTGTGCATTTCTTTGTTTCCTCCTATAATAATCCCGGGTTAATAGTTCATGTAATAAAGTTAATAAAAAGAAAATAATACTAAGGTCATGGGACATGTATTCCAATTGGAATGTTGAGAAAATCATCTTAGTGGGCATCGCTTATTATTTATTATGGCTAAATTGAAATTGGCAAAGGAGATGACAAAGACTTTGAAAAGGAGATAATACATTATTGTCATTTTATTGATGAAAATAAAGGAAAATAGGTGAAAAAGAAGGTGAAAGGTCATAGGTTGCATGTGAGGAGGAAATTGAAGGAAAATAGAGGAAGAATGAAGAAAATTGAGGCCTGAAAATTAAAAGGGCTTTTGAGGATCAGTTCACAACTTTCTGTTAGCCTGTTCTCAATTGAGCTTTGGAATTGGTTTAAGAGAGGAGAGCAACACCAAGAGGAGAAGGAAAGAAAGAAAGAAAATGAAGGATAAGGAAAGCAAAGGAAGGACAAGGAAAGTAAGGATCAAGTAAGGAAATGTTTGTTAAATTATGGTATGTTCTATGCTTAGAGAACTTTACTTATTTTTCTTCTTATTAGCCACAGATTAGCAATCACATATACATTAAGTAAAGTGTAGATAGAACATTAAACTATCAAAAGAAAACAAGGCAAGACAAGGGACACAAGATGTGGTGGCTAGCCAGGGACAAACCCCAATGCGCGAAAACCCTTTGATCAAATCTTCTTTTATATTCAATAGTTCAGCAGAGAGAAATAGTACCAAATCAGAATTTTGTAATTTTATATCAACAATAGAAAACCCTAAATCAACAAAGTCAAACTTGGTCAAATGAGTTGAAATTGACCTCCAATATGCTTGGCCAATTTCAGGTCACCTAGCCCTTGAAGAGCTTCAAGAAACATCCCTTGAACAGCCCTAAAAACTGAGTCAAATTGCTATTGACTAAAGTCAACCTGCTGCCCAAAACTAAGAACGCTAGTCAAACCTGTCGACAGATTGCCTTGATTTTTGTGCCAAAATTTGTGGCATGCCTAGGAGAGGCAGCCACACCAAAACCGCACCCTTAATGAATCAATGCTTCATCAAAGTAGTTCAAAGAGAACTTCAACAACTTCTGCATCCTCCTTTCAGTGTTCTCCTTGCCCTAATCTGTCCTCCTTCTTCACACGTGTGAGATGCTCCTTGTATAACCCAAAGCTAAGGAGAGATAGAAAAGAATGAGTGAGATGAGATGATGAGAAAATGAATCAACCTCTATTGTATTTATATGATTCACTAGGCATGTGTGCCACAGATTTAACTATTGGCCGACCTTGACAATTTTTCAAGTAAATACAAATAAGTTCATATCTCCATAAATACTTGTCGGAATCAGATGATCTTTAGATCAATCCTATGCCTCTCGATAAGAGGAATATAGGAAAAATTTTAGTTGCCATAAATGAGGTGACCCACATGGAGTCTAGCCCTTGTTGTCAATTTTAACACTCCCTCTCAATTAGGGAGATCTCCATCTGCAATCTGTCTGACCGTCGCTATTATCCCAGCCATCAAATGTACTTCACAACACTATTTGGCCCTACTCTTCTCTGCTCTACTTTGCTCAAACTATGAAGAACAAGAAATGATTGAGGATGTATCATACAATCCTCCATTGACCCGAAGTCAGTCTCAAAGTGTGTAATACCACTCTCACTCATCCCAGATCAGTATCATTGATCTTAGATCAATGGAGGTCATCCTAGCATAGGGAGTATAGTAGATAGAATGATGCATCCATTGATAGTACTACTAATGGAACCTAACCCCATTTCCCTATTCATTGATCAGATGAGAGGTACTTCCCATGAGTCCGAGACTGCATGGGTAGTATTCCTTGATAGGAGAACTAACCATTCTATCCACAGGAGAATGAATCATCCTATCCAACAGTTGCCACAAGAGAACTAATCATCCTAGCCCATAGGAGAACTAATCATCCTAGCCCACAGGAGAACTAATCATCCTGTCCTATAGTGGCCACGCGGTGTCACAAGCGAAGGTTGAACTTTTCACCCTGTACATAGTGCACCACCAGGGGATGGTGAGTCACCATATGGTTGCATGTTGCTCCAAGAAGTACCCTGTGCCCCCCCGAAGCTCCCAGAACTCAATACATCATACTCAACCCTCATAAGGGGGTGTCTAAATGATACCAAGTCATTCTTGCGAAGTCAATAATTTGACCTTTTCAATGGGGTTCGTCAAAATTTTGGCGAACTGTTCATCTATACTGATATGTTGGAGCCTTATTACTCCCTGCTACACCATATCCTGAATATAGTTGTACCTGATATTGATATTCTTGGAGAGATCATGAAATATGGGATTCTTTGACAAATGAATCGTGCTTCGGTTTTCAAACAGGATCACAGTGGTAACCAATGTAAATCCAAACAACTCACTTAAGAGATTTTGCAAACCAGACCTCCTTAAAAGAGACCATATTAGCAGTGATGTAGTCTGCCTCGGCGTTGCTCAAAGCCACCAACTTCTTCTTCCCACCCATCTAGGATATTGAGGTAGATACCAAAGAGAAACAACACCCAGAAGTGCTCTTTCAGTCCACCACATTTCCTGCCTAATCAACATCGGTATATCCATGTAGTCTCACATATCCAACAATGCATCCCAACCCATGAGTGATTATGCCACGAAGATATTTCAACAGATTCTTGGCACCAATCCAATGTGAGTGGTGAGGCTCAACCATATGTTGATTGAACGTGTTGAGTGAAAAACATATATCTGAAAAAGAGTTCACCAAGAACATCAATGCTTCGATGAGTTGATGATACTCAGTAGCATTTTGTAAAACCAGTCCAACAGCACTATCGCTTAACTTATTGAAGTCAAGCTCCATTGTGGTAGTCACGGGCTCGTAGTCCACCATACCGAATCACTCCAATATCTTCACTACATATTTTCCTTGTGGTGGCCTGTGTGCAGGCAATATGGACAAATGGATGAGACCTGATATAATTTCTTCAATTTTTGGCTGAATTCCTCTTTCTAGTTCAAGAGGTGTATCAGTCATCTATAGGCAACTTCACAATTTTTCCTCTGATACACTCCAACCTTCATATCAACGCTTTAATGCAATAGGCTTGTTTTTCCCTTTCTCAGCATGTAATTCCGTAGGAATTATAAACATAGACTATCGTTGCTTTAAAATAAGTGATAATGCATTTAAAACAAAAAATACACAATCGCAGGCCTTTGTTCCCAAAACAATGGAAATATACAATTGGCGCCTTAATACCACAAGAGTGTTAATTCGAAATAACTACACTATCGATGCTTTAATTTCAAGAAATATATTTAACACAATTAACACTATCAGTGGTTTATAATCACTGTCGGCAATATTACATGGAACGAAGCAATAACATAATGCTCTGATAACCCCGATGGGATAGTACATGGACTATTAGAAATCGCTATCGGTAATTCCAACACTCCAATGCTAGGCTCCTTCTGTTCTGATCTAGCAATGTAATAACAATCGCGGACCCGAAAACCTTTCCACTTTCCTCTATAATGTTTCAGGTCCAGGCTATTGGAGTTTTAGACTTCAGTAGCTCCAATGGCCCTTTCTAGTCCACTTGGGATTATGCGATGTGATCTTGGTTCGGACCCGATATGGGAATGAACTAGAACTTATACAATTTTAAGTGTAGAACTTTGTTGCGGCTAAATAATTTCACAAATTCTCTATGTAAAATAGAGTTTCTGCTTGGAAGCTCAATAATGCTTGTAAGAGGAAATAAATGTGTCGATGTAAGGGAAACACAATTAACAAGCTTAAAACCAATGCTAAGAGGAAAAACTGATCCGAATCACCATTGACAACATTCAAAAAGCAAGAATCGCAACCAGATATAGATACAAATTACGGTTAATAGAGAACCATAACATCAGATGTACAGAGAGAGGTTTTTGTAGATGATAATGCTTTTGGGCATGACTAACTCTGAGTGTTCCATTATTTCATTTTATAAACAATAGATAAGCCCTCTTGATCCTTATCCATACAAAAGCATGCCTTTTACATAGAGTGATTTAAAGCAATCATGCGTAAAATCTTATTATCGGTTAACCATAAGAGATTATTACAGAATGTTTTTATTCTTAATTCTATCTCTATCTTAAAGTAGAGAAGCATGGAAACTGTTGGCTAAAGGACCCCACTGCTTTTCCTGTAGATTTTTTTGGATTTTTGGAATAAGTTTGAAGATTTTCCCTGCAAGTCACATGCTCCTGCATCAGACTCCTAAGGAGAAAAGTATTCATGCACTCCTGTCCATGACTTCATCTACAAAACTACCTAGTTTTTGTAGCATGTCTTTTGTAACCCAAGTAGCTTTAGTGGTTGGTTGATCCTTCCACTTTACCAAATACTGGAAGTATTTTCATCCCCTTGTCTTCTTAAACACCTTCTTGTCCAAAATTCTTTCTAGCTGCATTTATTTTGCTATGGGTAACTATTTTACCAAGCCAATCTCTTGTGCCTCTTGATATTGTACTATATAATCTTTAGTTTCACCTTCATACTTGTACAGGTCTATAGCATTAAAAATTGGTGATATTCCAACATTAGCGGGTAACTCAATCTCATAGGCATATGCAAAAAAAATTCTCAACACTCTGCACGGTAGAATTTTTTTGAACTTCAATTTGTTATACTCCCTCTTTGGAAACCTCTCATTTCTAATATGTGCTAAAACCAGACCTCCAACTTCAAAGTTCACCTCTCTTCTTCTCATGTCTTCTCTGGTTTTGTACTTGATGTTGCTATCCTACAGCTGTTGTTTCACTTGTTCATGTATTATTTGCATTTCTGAAGCAAAATCTTCACACCCTGTACTTCTCATCTCTTCTTTTCCCAAGTTTCTTAACTCAGATACTTCTCTTGGATGCATTCCATAAACAATATGGAATGGAATCTATCCTATACTCCTGTTAGGTGAGTCATTATATGCATATTCAACTTGTGTCAACATTTGATCCCATTGCTTTGGATGTTTGGCAGTAAGGCTCCTTAAAAGATTGCCCAAACTCCTGTTCACAACTTCAGTCTATCCATCAGTTTGTGGATGATAGGCATAGATGAAACTTAATATTGTTCCCAATTTTTTCCATACTGTCCTCCAAAAATGTCCAACAAATTTGGAATCCTTGTCTAAGACAATACTTTTAGGAAACCCATGCAATCATACAATCTATTCAAAAAACAAATTAGAAATGTGAGAAGCATCACTAGTCTTATAACATGGAATAAAGTGTGCCATTTTTGAAAAATTTTCTACTACAACAAAAATTGAATCATTACCTCTTTAAGTCTTCGGTAAGCCCAAAAGAAAATCCTTACTTACCATATCCCAAGGACTATCTGGAATTGCTAATGGGATATACAAACCTGTGTTTTGGCTCCTTCCCTTTGCATATTGACAGACTTTGCAATTTTTCATATACTTCTCCATTTCAGATTTCATTTTTGGCTAAAAATAAAATTTGTTTAACTACTCATAAGTCTTCTCTACACCAAAATGTCTTGCAAGTCCTCCACTATGTTTTTCTTTGATTGAATTCTCCCTCATTGAAAAGTTTGGTATGCACAGCTGCTTTTTCTTAAACAATAGTCCATCTTCTAAAAAGTAATCCAACCATTTACTCATATCCATCAAAACAAGATTTTTACAAGCTTCAAATGCCTCTTTAAAATCTAGAACTGTTTCATATAATTCTTTAATAAAATCAAAACCCAACACTTGGATTTGACTCTCTTGAAATAATACATTCCTCCTACTTAAGGCATCTGCAACTTTGTTTGATTGGCCATTTATATGCTTCAAAACAAAATGGAAACCTTGAAGATACTCTACCCATTTGGAATGTTTTTGGGTGAGCTTTGGCTGCTGCATAATATACTATAGTGCATGGTTATCTGAGTAAAGTGTGAACTGCTTTGACATTAGATAATGCCTCCATTTCTTCAATGACTACACAACTGCATAGAACTGCTTATCATAAGAGGAATACTTTCTTTTTGAATCATTCAAATTTTCACTAAAATAAGTTATTGGTTTGTCTTCCTTACTTGACACACCTCCAATAGCTTCTTCACTCGCATCACACTTCACTTGGGAAGGCTTACTAAAATCATGTAAAACCAAAAATAAGCCTTTTAGTGATTTTCTTCTTTAACAACTAAAAATTATTTTCTGCTTCAACAGTCCATCTAAATGGTTGTTTTTCCTTCTTTATGGTCTCAATAATAGGTGCATTAATCTTACTAAATTCTTGATGAATTTTCTATAAAAGCTAGAAAGACCATGAAAACTTCTTACCTCAAAAACACTCTTGGGTGAAGTCCACTCCATGATTGCCTTGATCTTCTTTGTGTCCATTTTCAGCCCTTCAGCAGAAATAACAAAACCCAAGTACACCAGTTCTTCTTTAATGATGAACACTTCTTCAAATTCAGCAATAATTTCTCCTGCTACAGCCTTTGTAAGACATAATTCAAATGTCTCACGTGCTCCTCCTTAGATATGTTGTAAACTACTATATCATCCAGATATACTATTACAAATTTACTAATGAAATCTTTAAAAACTTCATTCATGAGTCTCATAAACGTACTTGGTGCATTTGACAACCCAAAAGACATTACTCTCCACTCATGCAATCCTTCATTTGTCTTAAAAGCGGTTTTCCACTCATTCCCTTCTCTTATCCTTATCTGATGATACCCACTTTTAACATCTAGTTTTGAAAAATACTTTGCTCCACTCAAACAATTCATTAAATTTTCAATTCTACGTAAAGGAAATTTGTACCTGATTGTGATTTTATTGATGGCTCTTGAATTTGTACACATTCTCCCACCTCCATCTTTCTTTGGACTCAACACTGTTGGTACTACACAAGGAATCAAGATTTCTCTAATCAGCCCTTGGTCAAGCAATTCTTGCACCTGCTTTCTAACCTCTTCATTTTATATAGGAGTCATTTTGTAAGCTACTTTGTTAGGTAGAATTGCTCCAGGAATCAAGTCTATATGATGGCTAATTCTTCTAATGGGTGGCAACTCATTTGGCAAATCATCAACACTAATATTACAATAGTTCTCCAACATTTCTTGAATTTCAATGGGTAAATCAGAAATTTTAGTAGAAGTCATTATTATCTCATGCTTGCAAATTATAGCAAAATTTACCTCATTCTCTTCAATCTACTTCAAGTATTCCTTTCCTCCTAATAACAGAGTTTTTGGATCAGTCTTCTTTCCTACTACATCTTATTCTTGCAGATGGAACAACATATGATTGACACCATCCTTTCCAAACTTGTAGGTGTTTCTTTTTCCATCATGCATGGCTCCTCTGTCATATTGCCAAGGTCTTCCAAGAAATATGGGACACACATCCATTGGCATCACATCGCACACAATTTTATCTTTATAGTTTCCCACCTGAAATTCCACTTCACACTGTTCATTCACTAACAGTTGATTTCGCTTTTGTAACTATGACACCTTGTAAGGTGTTGGATGTTTCATTGTCTTCAGCTTCAATTTCTCCACTACTTCTGTAGAGACCAAATTATCAGTGTTGAGACTATCAATGATCACCTGACAACATTTTGCTTGAACTTTACACACTGTTCTGAAAAAAGTCTTTCTTTCTGATGGTTCAACTATATCCTTTGCTGGCTTGAGCAAAACTTTATTAACTACCAAATATTCTCCCCTCTCTGGGATATTTCCTTTTTCTGCCACTACTACTACTAGTGCTTCTCCCTCAATTGGGGTAACAATTGCATTCCTCTGGCTTGTTCCTACATTCTCTGGGCACTGAAAAGCTCTGTGTCCTAGTTTGTTACATTTGTAACATATTATTTCTTTTCCTCTTTGTTAGAAAATTATATATTACGGAGCAATGGAACACATGAAATAATGCAAAAATATAAACACAGAAAACGCACAAAACAAGAGAGACACAGATATACGTGGTTCACCCAGTTTGGGCTACTTTTCACCTCGAACAGCCAGTCTTCCTTTCTATTATCCAGCAAAATGAAGAGACACAACCTACAGCAAATCCCCTGTAATATCCTCTGTCTTCTCTCACAGTCTTCCTCTCTTGTTTCTCGCCACATAGAATACACATATGTTCACCCTCCTCAATAAATTGCCCTCATACAAAGAGGGGGGGTTTCCTCTTCTAGGGCAAAAAACCCTAAACTAAACATAAGTTCTACCGTCAGATCATCCGCCTAATGAACAGCCCAGATTGACTAGAAATTACTATACTTTTACAAGGCAATTTTACAGTTGTTTTTAGCTTCGGGGGGCAATTTTGCAGCTGCCCCCCCTGGACCCCCCTGTAGCGAATATTTTACGGGCGGCGTTGCCGCCCCCATTTTGAACTGGGGTCCAATGTGGCGGTATTTTTGAATATAGAAGATAATCAGGCTCCACACCCAACACTCTTCCTCTTCCTCCTCTTCCTCTAGGAAAACTCCCTCTGCCTCTTGCATCACATCTTGTGGGTGTATGCTAGGTTGAGATATTTCTAGCTCCATCTTTAGGTGCTATATATCTCCCTCTACCACCTTGACATCCTCTTCCTCAAAAAGTACCTCTTCCTCTAGCAAACTGCTTCCTCATGAATTTTTCTTCAGCTTTCAGTGCTATCTGATAATCTTCCTCTACTATTTTAGGAGATAGTATACTTATCTCATGTTGAATTTCCATCCTAAGACTATTCACATATCTATCCACCTTCTCATTTGTATCCTAGGCTTCTCCAGCTCTTATGCTTACCTTATAAAATTCCTCTGTGTATTCTTTCACTGTCAAAGACCTCTGTCTAAGATTCTGCATCTATCTGAACAAGGTTTGTTGATAATTACTTGGTAGAAACTTACTTCTTATATTTGCTACTATCTTGCTCAAATTCTTTATAGGTTGCTTGCCTTGTCTCTTTCTTTCTACCTGCACACCATCCCACGAAAGCATTGCATGGCATTTTAACTTGGTGACAACAAACTTTACCTTCTTATCATCTTCTATTTCTTCATAGTCGAAGAATTTCTCCATGCCATTAAACCAGTCTATCAATTCTTCTGGATTTAGTCCTCCTTCATATATTGAAACCTTTGTTTTTGGCCTAGCTATGGATCTCAACACTGACTGGAAGAATCTCATCTCAAGAGTAATTCCTACAGCTTCCTCCTCTGCAGCTTCAACCTCAAGTTCACTAACATCTCCATCATCTATGTTTCTGCCTGTTGATAAGCATCCAAAATAGCTTGCATCTGTTGCACAGCTTCCGTTACTTCAGCGTGTGCAACAGGTCATCCTCTTCCACCACGTGCTCGTCCTCTTCCAAATTTGAAAGTCATATTAACTTTCCTTCTCCTGCTTCTGAGATTCAATTCAATGTCAGCTGGTTGCTCTGATGCCACTAATGGTGGCCTAGGTGTAGGCGATATGGACAAACGGCTGAGACATAATATAATTTCTTCAATTTCTGGCTTAATTCCTCTTTCTATTTCAAGAGGTGTATCAGTCATCTATAGGCAACTTCATGAGTTTTCCTCTGATACACTCCAACCTTCATATCAGTGCTTTAATGCAATAGGTTTGTTTTTCCCTTTCTCAGCCTATAATTCTATAGGAATTATGAAGACAAGCTATCATTACTTTAAAACAAGTGATAATGTGTCTAAAATGCAAAATACACAATCGCAGGACTTTGTTCCCAAAGGAATGGGAATACACAATCAATGCCTTAATACCACTATAGTGTTGATTCGAAAGAATTACACTATTAGTGCTTTAATTTCAAGAAATATATTTAACACAATTAACACTATCGACGGTTTATAATCACTGTCGGCAATATCACATGGAACAGAGCAATAACATAACGCTCTGATAACCCCAACATGATAGTATGTTGACTACCGGAAACCACTATCGGCAATTCCACCACTCCAATGCTAGGCTCCTTTCATTCTGATTTGGCAATGCGATAACAATAGTGGACCTCATAACCTTTCCACTCTCATCCATAATGTTTTAGGTCTGGGCTATCAGATTTTCAGACTTCAGTAGCTCCAAAGGGCCTTTTTAGTCAACTTTGGCTTATGCGATGTGACCTTGGTTTGGACCTGATATGGAAACGAATTAGAGCTTATACAATTTTAAGTCCATAACTCTACTGCAGCTAAGTAATTTCATGAATTCTCTATGTAAAACAGAGTTTCTTCTTGGAAGCTCAAAAATGCCTGTAAGAGGAAATAGATGTGCCGTTGTAAGCAAAACAAAATTAACAAGATTAAAACCAATGCTAAGAGGAAAAACTTATCTGGATCACCATTGACAACATTCAGAAAGCAAGAATCACAACCAGATATAAATACAAATTACAGTTAATAGAGAACCATAACATGCGATGTACAGAGAGAGGTTTTTGTAGATGATAATGCTTTTGGGCATGACTAACTCTGAGCATCCTATTATTTCATTTTATAAACAATAGATAAGCCCTCTCGGTCCTTATCCATACAAAAGAATTCCTTCTACATAGAGTTATTTAAAGCAATCATGCATAAAAACTTATTATCGCTTATCCATAAGCGATTATTACATAATGCTTTTATTCTTAATTCTATCCCTATCTTAAACTAGAAAAGCATGGAAACTACTGGCTAAAGGACCCCACTCCTTTGCCTGTAGATTTTTTTAGATTTTTGGAATAAGTTTGAATATTTTCCCTCCAAGTCACATGCTCCTGCATCACCTTGAGATAGGAAAATCTCCTCTGGCTTATGCCAGACTTCTAGTCCTAGGAAATAGTGCATGAGTCCTAGGTCCTTCATCTCAAATTCAGAAGCCAAATCCCTCTTACATTTGTGAATGAGAAGTTCTGCACCTGTTAGAAAGAGGTCGTCAATGTATAGAACCAATATGATAGGATTTTCATCTTCAACCTTAAAATAAAGTTTAGGCTCGACTTCACTCCTAGTGAATCCTAGCTTCATCAAGTAGCTATCGATCCTCTCATACCACACTCAGGGTGCTTGCTTCAGCCCATAGAGGGCCTTCTTCAACCTGCGCAAATGAGATTCTTGGTCATGAATCTCAAATCCTTCTGGTTGCTCCTCATAGACCTCGTCTTTGATCGAACCATGAAAGTATGCAGTTTTTACATCCATCTGATGTAGGATCCATCCTTGTGAAGTAGCAAGGGCTATGATCAAGCAGATGGTGGTATATTAGGCAATAGGTGCAAATATCTAGTCACAATCTATACCTTCCTTTTGAGAGAAGCCATGAGCAAAAAAACAGGCCTTATACTTTTCTGCACTTCCATCAACAACATGCTTTATCTTGTAAATCCATTTCAAAGTGACAACTACTTTGTCCTGGGGTCTAGGGACCACATCCCAGACATCATTTTTCATGATGGACTCATCTTCCTCAGTCATAGAGTCCTTCCATACTTTATTCTTGACAACTTATGCGAGTGACGAGGGCTCATTTTGGATGATCATGCTAATGATGGTCAAGTATCCTTGATACCTGGTCAGATTCTTACTTTCACGGAAGGCTCCCCTAGGTGAAACGTGCCCTTCAGCATCATCAAGTGTCCCCCTAAGCCATCAAGGCATATTCCTAGAAGAGGAAGGTTCTCGAAGAGGGGGATTCATATGATTCATATGTTCTTCCACATCGGGCATCGTCTCATCTTAATTTTCCTTTGGTTCCCTGGTGTAAGATTCTTTAGATCCCCTTTGACTACGAAGATTGTCAACTTTTCTAAGAGCCATATCTTTGTCAAAGATTACATCATGGCTAATCTCGATTTCCCTTTGACTATCCACATAGATTCTATAGCCCTTATTTTTTCCTCTATACCCCACGAAGATTCTTTTCTTTCCATATGCACCCAATTTATTCCTCTTCTCCTTCGGCGCATGAAAATATACTGGAATTCCAAAAATTCTAAAATGAGATACGTCAGGTTTCTTACCAGTGAAAATCTCTTCTAGACTCTTGGAACCCAACGCTTGATGAAGGCATCAGTTTTGCACATATACAACAATATTTGTGGCTTCTGCCCATAGAAAATTTTGATGTCTTTGATCATGGAGCATAGCACAGACAGCTTCCACAATCATACGATTATTCCTTTCTACCACACCATTCTACTCAGGAGTATATGGAATTGTAGTCTCCCTCTTAATGCCAGCCTCTTTGCAAAAGTCATGGAACTCAATGGATTCATACTCAGTCCCACTATCAACCCTTAAGATCTTGATCTTCTTTTTAGTTTGATTCTCAATCAAGGCTTTGAAGTGACAAAACCAAGTGAGCACTTCATCCTTATTTTTCAAGAAGTATATCGAGGTCTTGTGATAATAATCATCTATAAAAGTGAGGTAATATAAATATCCTCCCAAAGAGATCATAGGCATCATACCAGATATGTCTGAGTGAACCAACTGCAATATTTCGGAGGTTCTGCTTTGGCTTGAGGGGAATGGTCCCCTTTTGAGCTTCCCTTCGGCATATCTATGACATACACCTTCTTGCTCTACTTGAAAGTGGGGCATCCCTGTCACCATTTGTCTTGCATTAGGTATAGCTTTATAATGAAGGTGAGAAAACCTCTGATGCCATAGTTCAGACTGAAGTTATGTGTCATAAGACATGACACCCAGCGGACATCCTCCGACTTGATATAATGAATTGACTCGAAACACAGGATTGATAGCTTCTTTAAAATTCTTTTTCCATACACGTACCTTGCCATCAATGAAGGTTACCTCATAGGCTTTTTCCTCCATTGTTGAAATGGACACCAGGTTCTTTTTGAGATCAGGTACATATAAGAATTCTTGCGAATGAATTATATTACCTTGATTCAATTGAAGAATTACATTCCCTACGGCTTTCATGGGATATTTTGTGTTGTCCCTAAGAACAATTTCTAGGTTGGTCTCCTTCTCTATCAGATTAGAGAGAGCTTCTCTAAAACCAGTGAAGTGCCTTGAGTCACCACTATCAATAAACCAATTTCGGAGCGAGTCTGGGGGAGTAGTAGTAGAGAGGGTTGCTAGTAGGCAATATTCATCTTGCTTATTGTTAACAATGTTAGATTCGTACCTAGAGTTTCTTGCCTTCTTGAAGGGTTGTCCTCTTCCTTGACTTCCGACATTTCTTTTACCTCTGCCATTGGACCTACTATTCCTTTTATTTCCTTGAGAGTGATTTTGGTCATCCTCATGGTGTGAGTCCCTTTTATTAGGGCACTCCCTCGCATAGTAGCCCATTTTGTTGCAATTGTAACATCAAAATTTTCTTCCACCCTTTGGTCCAACCTTTCCTTTAGATTTAGCCCCAGAATTGTTTCTTCTTTTAGCATGAGAAGAAAAGGTAGAGGGATGGCCTTTAAGTGTGGGCATTTCTTGCTCTTCCATCCTTGTCTCTTCTTGAATACATCTAGCCATCAATTCCTCAAATGCTGGGATGACATTATGGTTGAGAACAGTAGTCCTGAATATATCCCACTCAAGTGGCAATTGTCCAAGAGTTGTGATAGTCATTTCCCTGTTAGGAACTACTTCCCCAATACATATGAGATAATTCTTGATCTTGGTGATCCTTAAGAAATATTCTTTCATACTCTCATCTTTCCCCTTCTTAATTTCCTTCAGCTTAATTCTAAGCAACAAGACTTGATTTGCATCATTAACTTTGAATAAACTCACAACTATATCGTAGATTTCCTTGGACGTTGCCAGCTTGGAAACATACACCACCAGGCACTTGTTGATAGAGTCTTGGATGATCTTCTTTGCTTTGACTTCTCCCTTGGATCATTTGATTTTGGCAGCAGTGAATACATTTTATGTAGGTGCAACAATATTGCCTTTCACATGGTCCAACACTTCCTAATCTTCTGAAGTCATATCGAGAGACATCTTCCTTCTATGATAGTTAGACTTCTCATAGAGGTTTTCATCGGCGGGGAAGAGTGTTAAGGACCCCATGAAGTTTTTAGGATAGCCTTGCCAACCTTCTCTTCAGTGATTGCTCTTGCTCTTTCTTTGGCTTTATCTTCACCTTAGCTCTGACACCATGTTAAATTATGGTATTTTCTATGCTTAGAGTAGTTTAATTCTTTTTTCTTTTTATTAGCCACAGATTAGCAATCACATATACATTAAGTAAATTGCATATAGAACATTAAACAATCAATAGAAAACAAGCCAAGATAAGAGACGCAAGATGTGGTGGCTAGCCAGGGACAAACGCCAATGCAAGGAAACCCTTTGATCAAATCTTCATTTATCTTCAATAGTTCAGTAGAGAGAAATAGTACAAAATCATAATTCTGTAATTTTATATCAGCAACAACAAACCCTAGATCAACATAGTCAAACTTGGTCAAACTATTTTAAATTGACCTCCAATATGCTTGGTCAATTCCTGGTCAACTAGCCCTTGAACAACCTGAAGAAACGCCCCTTGAACAACCAAAAAAACTCAATCAAACTATTGTTGACTGAAGTCAACCTGCTACCCAATACTAGGGCAGTCAATGGTAGTGAAACCTATGGATGAATTGCCTCGATTTTTGTGCCAAAAGCTGTGACCTGTATATGAGAGGCAGTTGCACCAAAACCGCACCCTTGATGAGTCAACTCTTGGTCAATGCAAGTCAAAGAGACCTTCAGCAACTTTTGCGTCCTCCTTCTTCCCACATGTGAGTTGCTCCTTGTATAAACCAAAGCTAAGAAGAGAGAGAGAAGAATCAGTGAGATGAGATGATGATAAAATGAATCAACCTCTCTTGTATTTATATGATTCCCTAGGCATGTGTGCCACACATTTAACTACTAGCCGACCTTGACAATTTATCAAGTAAATACAAACAAATTCATATTTCCATAAATACTTGTCAAAATCGGATGATCTTTAGATCAAGCATACACCTTTCGATAAGGGGAATCTAGGAAAAATATTAGTTGCCATAAATGAGGTGACCCACATGGAGTTTGGCCCTAGTTTTCAAGTTTAACAACGTTGGATTAAGAAAATTCAACAAATAATACTTGTAGGTAACATATTGCATGTATGATTTCGTACTTGGTTTTGGCATGCACAATGTATGCATGTGTGTATTTCATTCATTTTTTTTCATTGACATGGGTTTTTCTAGGCTTTGACAATGGTTTCAACTTTGTCTTGTCATTTCCAGATGGTCATGGTGTCATGGGATTCACTATTGGTTGAGCTTGGATTGTTGGAAGGTTTTGGATCCATGTGACGTGGTCTCAGGAAAATCCCAAGGGTTATGGTTGGAGATGGTTTTCTCTGGGAAGCCCTCAATAGATGGGTGAAGATAGGAAAATTCCTCAAGGGATGGTGAAGGAATATTGAGTCATCCAAGCTCGCTTTGGCTTTGGGATCTCTCGACTAGTTTAGGTGAGATCACGGTAATGTGAGGGTGGAGGTTGTTTAGCCTCTAGAATCCCTTGGTTGTTTACAGATTGTTTTATCCCATGAGATCACACATTTGTGCTTGGAATATGGCATGGGGGTGCTTGGCTGAAAGAAAGATTTGGTTAAGCCCAATCTATGGTCAGGTGGTATGTGGAAGTCCCTGACTTCGTTGGGTTTTTCATATGGTTAATAAGAGATAAGTTCCTCTTCCATTTCATTAGTAATTATACTTGTTATTATGTGGATTTAATTCCTATTCTATTCTTGCTATTTATCTAGTTATAGGTTGATTATAAGCATGGTTTTATGACACATTCAATATATGGCTCTTAACATGTCTTTGCTTGTAAATGATTGTTTAGTGAATGCATGACCTAATAGATGTTATTGAAGCTATTGTGAGATGGCATTAGTACTTCCTGGTAAACCTCAAATAAGTTCCAAATCTCTATGTTCAGATATGCATTGATAACCTGTAGATATCATGTTCTTAATGTGTTTAGTAGAATCACTATCATGGTTAGACCAGGTTAGGCCAAGTCGTTGTCTAAGTTTTGTATTTAAATCTTTTTCTATGTGCCATTCATCATTCCAGAAAGTCTCATCAAATTCTGGGTAGTTATCTAGTCAATATCCTTGAAAAAGTAGCTTAGATATCATGATTTCTAGCACAAAAATCAGTGAAAAAGTCTATAGTCATTGGGATGTAGACTCATGAAAGTGACTAGAGGCTCTTGGCTACTAGCTTTCCTTGTCATGGAAGTGACTAAGAGCCTAGGTCAGTGAAAAATCAAGTTAACTCAGGGGTTGGGAACCTTGACTGATTGGTTAGATCCTAGGGGTCTTGTAGCCTCTGAGGGAGGTCAATAAGCTCTTATTTTGTTGATTCCATTTCCTTAAGATTATCTAGGAGGTTGAGTCATGACATAGTAGCCCTTAGCTCATGTTTACCTGGGGAAAACCAATGAAAGTGGGTAGATATGGGAAAAGAAACTATAAAGTGGTATTAGAGCATGGTTCAAACACTTGGACTAGATGGGCTAGACGCATGTGTTTATGCATGCATTTTCATGGTTACAATTGTCACTCATGAGGCCATGGCATTGGTGTAGTTCTAACACGAGAAGGAAGGCCTCTTGTATTTAAAAATATCCAACACAAGAAATTAATTTCTTAAACATATTTATAAGAAAGAAACATTGATCAAACCACATGTGGTCAAAAATGTTACCCTTATTAGGAAGAAACTTCAAAGTAAAATATATTATGACAGTTCTAGTTACTTCTTGGAGCAATGATTATGTTCATAGGAGAATAATGTGATATTTTTATTCTATAATTTGATTAGGTTCAAGAGGTAAGGACATAATGATAGAAATATCAGAAGATATGGAAGATCATTCAATAAATACAAGAGGAACCATGTAAACTAAATAAATTTCCTTAAAATAATGATTTGTTATGGTATTAATATCACCTATATTTATGTAAGAATTCACAACTTAAACAAAAGGTCATTTTGGAATTTTACACTTCTCCAATAGGAGGGCATTAAATATTCTTGAAAATTTAGAACAAATCAATAAGGAATTCTTTCATAATACCTTAAAAATAATGTTCCAAATTCTGTGGCTAAATCTGTGGCCTACCAGCAAAATAATGGAGATAAAATGAAGACCATGGCTCTCTTGCATCTGCTAGCTATACCAAGTCAACACTAGAAAGAAGTTTCGATGGATTTTGTTACAGATTTACCCAAATATGAAGGAATGAATTCAATTATGGGAGTAGTAGATCAACTAAAAATTATGCCTATTTTGTCTCTCTTTCCAATCCTTTTAAGGCAAGCATAGTGGCAACATTCATGAAATAGCCCAAAATCTGCATGGAATTCTCAATATTATTATAAATAAAGAAGACCCACTTTTCATTAAAAATCATTTGGAAAGATTTTTTTTTTTTTGTGTACTCAATTACCTTACCTCTCATATTATTTCCGTCAACTTAATAGGAAAAATAGTATTTTGAATAAATGTTTAGAATGATGTGTACAAACACGATGCATCAAGTGGTTTCCCTCAATAGTATGGTGAAACAAAAATCCTTCCATACTTGATAAAAAAATGTTCTCATTTCTAAAATTTTGTGGGTATCTTCCTCCACCGATTACATCCCCCATGAAAGGAACTATAGAGATTCAAGCTCTAGAGGACCAAATATGACCCTAATAAGAGGTTCTCAAACTATTTGAAGGAAATTTGGTGATAAAACAAAATAGAATGAAACAACAAGAATATAATGATTGTAATAAAAAAGAATTTGAAGTGGGAGATTTGGTATTTTTGCCACTACAACCATATAAACAAATGTCTCTCAAGAAACGAAATAAGGACAAAAAATTAACACCCAGATATTATGGCCCCTAAAAAGCATTGAAGAGGATTGGAAGTATGGATTCAACTTTTCTTTGCCTTCACATTTACATATAATATTCGATATTTATTTCTTAAGAATGTAATTTATAACTAGATCATAGTCCAAATTATTTTACTAGAGATTAATGAAGAAGGGAAAATCATACTAAAATAAAATAAAATATTGAAACAAGGAGTAAACAACTGTGGAGTTCAACAATCATTAAGTGCCTGATCAAATTGAATAGTGTAATAGTGGAAGAAGTGACATTAGAAGCTGCATTATTCTTGTAGAAATGCCTGCAATTAGTGAATGGTTGAGGATATCATTGTTTTGAATAGGGGCATATGTTAACCATGAAACACCTTATTAAACACAAGGTATTGAGTGATTATATATCTAGTGCTATATCATTAGGTGAGAAAAAACTTTCCATTGTACCATTTCATTATAATTGTACCATTTCTCTCTCTCTCTCTCTCTCACTCACACACACACACACAATATATACAAATATATAATATATATATATATTTATACACAATATATATATATATATATATATAATAAACACCCATATACACTAAAGCGACATAGTCTTAAGATCATGGCATTGTTTCCTTGGTATTGTGTGAATTGTAAAAGGAGGTTTCTCTATCAAAGTCGATTCAATTCACTGAATTTATATCATTCTTAATATAATAAAATCATTGCATACATCTTTATCTCATAGAAATTGACTTAGGTCAGGTTTTTTACAAAATGTGACCTATATATCTTAATCTAAGAGAAATGGTTGCTCAACATTATTTCCTTAATTCTAGATAATAGGTGAGTGTGGGAGATTTATGCGCATAGAAATGAAGAGATGGATTATTAAATTCCAATTAGGATGGTTTCATATTCTTGAAACTTACAACAACAATAATCACTCTATTAGAAGGTGCATATTTCTTATTTAAAGATTGTAACACGGGGTGGTGGGACATTGTGACTCTTGTACTACAACATGCCAAAGAAGGAACTAATGGACTAAATATTAGTTGATTTATCGTGTTATCTACGTACTTTTATTTGCATGCCAAAGTTTCAATCTACTTAAATACTACAATACCTCTTAAAAGGGCGTGTGTCCTTTTTTTAGTTTTCTTATGTGTACCTCTTTGGTTATTTTTGTTATCTTTAATAATGATTTAAATTGTAATTTTGGCGCTACAAATTCCAACGTACCTAAGAATTTTTATTCTATTTTAATTCCCTATATAAACAACTATAGGACAACTCATTAAGGGAGTTTTGAAATAAAAATTGGGTTTGAAAATGAAAAATATACTAACAGAATAAAATTTAAAGAACTAATAGGATTCCATATTATTATCTCATTCTCATTGGTACATATTTTTTAAAGTCAAAGAAGAAAAATAATCTTTAAGCACATTTTCATAGACACATACTTAAATAATTGAAAGTAAATGGAAAATAGATTAATCAACCAATGCCTACAAACTCCACAAACTTTTGCATAGACGCATACTTAAAGAATTGAAAGTAAATGGAAAAAACATTTTTATTTCAAAAGACATATTTTTTTACACTTGAAATTTAACTAGATATATAATAGCATTTTATTATGTTCCTTAGCATACATATTTTTATCCCAAAATATTCCTATAATACTAGAATCCATATTATGTAAGTAAGGAATCACATCAGATTTTTGGTGGAAGGTCATAACAAGAGATGGAAGACCATAATAAGAGATGGACCCTATATTTTTTTTTTCTGTATAAAGACTAATTCTATTAAGAGAGGAAAAATATAGTAGAAATAAGCTTGCATGCAAGCGATGCAAAAAAGCGAGGGAGCCAAAGGAGATAGGCTCTCTACCTTGTTCCTTAGAGACAGAAAGGGACAGACATTGCAAACACAGGAATACAAAAAGAAAGAACTAAGCAAAGAAAACTACCCCGAGGGGTCAGTTCCTGTCACACGAATTTTTTTTCCTTTTTTCTTGCTTACTTTGACCCACCCAGTGGAGTTTGGCTAAGCCATAAAAAGTTGTAGACTATTCTTCACTGGCGGTGGAATATCCTTATTAGAGTCTGAGGACGAAGAAGAATGAGTACGTTTCTGAGAAATTTGAGGGTCAGAGGGGACTGCCGGATCGATTGAGGGATCGTCCATCAGAGTCTCTTCATTCTACACATCTGCTACAGTTTCCTCCTCATCCGAGCTAGAGAAATCTAAATCGTCCATACGACGGTGAGGCTCACAAGGATTCCAGCGCTTGGATTTGGGTTTGCGATTTAGGTTCTTCTTTTTGTCGAGGAACTGGGAGCAAGTACTCTGGAGTGTCCCGCTTGATAACAATGACGACAACGGAAAGCTGTATTCTCGAAATCCAAGGTTTGTGTCCAGTGGAAATCTCCAACCTTGAGATTGATCTGATCCAGCAGTCCTTTGCTGATATCTATTTCGGCACACAGTCTGCCATAGGTGTAGAGACCATTTTCCTTTCTTGAAGTATCTATAGCCAGGTAGCGTCCCAAAGTCCTTCCAATGGCTAGGAAGACAGAGAAATGCCATAGATGTGCCGGAAGATTCGGGAGCCTAACCCAAATGGGAATCTTGGTGATGACTGCTGTAGAAGGGTCAAAATCTGGGAACCAAGGGGCGAGAAAAAGCCTAGCTAAACCCCAGAACCAAGGGCCTCCCGTTAAGGCCTTCTGGTAATATTCATTTGAGTCAAAGACCACAATGAAGAATCCTTTTGAACATAAGTAGTTCTTGCTTTTTTTAGTCCAAGAGGTATGGATCCATTGATATAGATCTGCTGTGCGAGACCAAAGCCCATTGAATCTGCAAATGAGGGCGGATTCTACAAATATTTGGTATCGATTATCAATCTCAAGATGAGAGCAATCGATGGAAGGAATTTCCTCTGATTTGTCTACCAGAAACAGTTTTGGAACCCCTTTTGGCTGTGCTGCTTTCAAAGAGGTCTGAGGTTGGGCATCGTCTTTGCAAGCTGCATCTTTATAAGAAAAAGAAGGGGCAGAGGAAGTCTGCCCAAAGGAACCCCCTCTTAACCTAAAAGAAACCCCAATAACAGCTTCCTTGTGAATGTTGTAGAAAGAGAGAGGAAGGGGATCCATAAGTTGCTTACCCTGATATAGCAATCTGAGATATGAGGAGGGAATCCTCAGCCGACGTTCGAGTTGTTGCAAAAGATCCTGCACAAGATCTGTTGCGCGAACCCACTGCATCATTGTCTTGCTCAATAGTTTGATCTGGATCTGAAATGCATGTGTCTCTTCAGACAGATCTAGCTGGTTCAATGGAGGAACCTGCTTCAAACAAATCAGATTCACCGGTCCTGGAGAATTGACTGAAGTTGGACGAGGAGGATAGTGGATGTGTGCTGTTAACCTTGATATGTCTGAACGCAAATCCGGCAAAAACAAGAAGCAAGTGCGCTGCTCGCTTACTGCCGATATGAGATCTGGAACATTCCAGCTACAGAAAAGGGATGAGGGTGAGACAGTTGCCCGTGGTTGAATATTTGGCTCGTTGCTTTGGAAAATGACTTCGGCTCTGTGTGTAGCAGGAGAAAGGGGGCGGAGCGGTTCGCAGGCATCCAACGCTTTTTTCTTGGCGGATTTTTTCTCCCGTTTGAAACTGCTCAGCGAAGCCAGCCTTTCTGCGCGATCCTGGATGAGGCTGTCCCTGGCCTGAGCACCACACATTGAAACCTCTCGGCATGGACTGCCCTTCCTGAAATTTTTAGGAATGAAACCTAGGGTTGTAGAGGCAGCCATGGGTGCGGCGTCTTTCCTTGCTCTCTCCACTAGAGCTCCCAACCTATCATGTCCGAATCGTGCCCAGATGGACCCTATATTGACTTGCAAACATTGATAATAATTTGAAGGGATCAAAACATAATTTGTACGATATTGAAGAGAAATTTGAAAATTATCCCTAAAAACATATCTTGTAGTGGTTCTCATGCTAAATAATACATCAAATTATCTGATTAAATATAAACACATGGATTGTAACTTAATAGAAGAATAATACCATAAGATTCACACAATCAACAAATATTTATTATTCTCATTCCATTTGAATCTAAACATAATAATATGTATCAAGTAATAAACACTTAGTTAAAGATGTTTCTCTTACAAAAATTACTAGGTAAAAATTCTTTAAATAGCTTATATATATATATATATTTATATATAATTTTAAACATGGATAAAAAGTGTTGATGTTCTCATTTTAAATAATCTATGAACCATTCATTACGAAGACATAGGTTAAATATCTAATTTTATTAAGCCATACCCTCTTATTCTTGTATGCCCTTTATGTTTTATATAAAGCACTATGCAAATGTAAGTAACACTTGGTAAATTTATGAGATAAAGTAATTGAGTGGTTGAAAAACACTATATAAATGTCAGTAATTTCATTTAAAGTAAATAATTTCGTTTAAATCAAAGATGACAGATAATATTTAAATGGAGTATACAATAACGATAAAGGAATCTGGAAACAGAGGGTAGATTGCTTTACTCACCTCTGCCCCTTCTCATGGGCTCATAGCCATTCCTATTCTCTTTCTATTTGCATCTATATTGAAAAATTATATAATTTTCAGCATGATATTGGCATACTTTAGGCATATTATGGATATATGGAAATTTTACCACATAGTACTTAGTAAGTAACTTTAACTAAATCATACTTTTAGCGAATTTAATATTACTTCAAATTTTACATTATATTTTTGACTAAAAGAGACATGATTTTAGTTTTATTATTATAAATATTTATTTGCAATTTATACATAATTTAATTTTATATATTCCAATCATCTAAATTAATGAACTTTACATGAATCTCATATATCATATTTACATTTTGTATACATGATATTTTTGACTTAAACAGAGATGATTTGAGTGTCATTATTGTAAATATTTATTTACAATTTATGCCTAATTTAATTTTATATATTTCAACTATCTAAATTAATATTAAAAATAAACATAAGAAGCTTAATTTCTTTATTTGTATAACATATTTACAATGATTATATATGGAATCATTAACTTAAACACATATGACTTAGCCCCATTATTATAAATATTTGTTTACAATTTATACAATTTAATTTAGTACATTACAAAAATCTAAAATAGTATTACATAAAAGTATGAAAAAATTAGTCCCTACTGTCGTGAAGCATTTCATATCATTTAGTTTATAAACATAAAATAACTCCCGTAACACTAATTTCATAAAGTCTTTGTCAAACTTTTTTCTCAGATTACAAAGCATATGTGAGGCTTTTTAACTCTTCCATTTATTATAATTTTATTCCTCTGTGACTCTCAACACACATTGTCATGACCCTACACTAGCGGTAATCTTCCAACCACTTATAGCAAGGTGTAGCACCACCGAACACTTTCTTTTCGCCAATACTTATGTTCATGGACTATGCCAAATATTCCATAGTTTATTCTTCGTTACCAAGTATTATGATTAGCCTTTATACAGATGGACACCCATACACATTCATCACCAACAACAATTACACATAAATACACAATTTCACACCAGTATAAAGGGAGGGGCAGCTCCCTGTAATATGAGTCTGCCCAATATCAATATATATAATTTTTAACTTTTTCAAAACATTAGTTAAATCTTGGGTAACCCCAAATTTACACTTAGCCAATTTTCAACTTTGTCGTGTCATTGGCCCAACCTAGGTATGCCTCGTCATAACCACGTCGCCACACTGAGCTCTCTCTACACGAGTCACACCTTCATTTCACCCAAACAGCACTCCTCTGTTTCACTCTAGATGATGCTCCGTACCCGGGTCACCCTCTGCACGATCCAATGTTTACCCAAACTTGTTCACCAAACTCCCCAACTCAGTGTGCATGGGCGTCCTCACCCAAGTCACCTGCCACCCTTTGCTTGGCTCGTTTCATTTCACTGAACGAATTCACCCGAGTCTACCTGACGACTTCACCCGAGTCAGCCTAATGACCTCATCCAAGTTCTGCCAAATGACCTCGCCTGAGTTCTGCCAAACGACCTCACCCAATTTCTGCCCAAATGACCTTTCACAAGTTTCTCTCTTTTGTTTCCTACACAAGTTTCTCGCCCGAGTTTCCTGCACGAGTTTCTCGACCGAGTTTCCGACACGACCTGCCCGCAGCCCAAGCACATACACCTTGCACTTGCTGTGACTTCCTACGCCTTCCTCCTTCGCACTTCATGTAATTCATTTAGATGTTTACTCATTTGATGATTTGATGGTTTGTCTCGACAAATGCTCCATCAATATATATGAGCAGGTGGCGGGTTGTGTCACCTGGTCGACCTACACCCAATGTCCAAGCTGACTTGTTCAATATGTTACCTTCGCCCGAGAGGAGGGTCGGTTCGCCCAGCTTGTGGGACTACCTTCTCAGCTCACCCAACATCGTATAAACTCGCCCTTGTCTTGTTCACTACACAGTTTTCACAAGTCCTTTACTCGCACTTCGCACAGTGGTAGGAACTCAGACCGCAGGTCCTTACATACTCCTCCACCTGAACTCATTGTCGTCCTCGACAATATCACATCTAAGCAACCATCTCCCACCAAGATAATTATCACATCCTTGGTCCATGATATCAACCAGTCCATACACTGCAAACATCCCTGCAACATATGCGAAACGACCGTCTCCACCATGTGTCTTCCCATCCTGTGAACTGTCGTCAAGATACTCCAACATAATGCCAACACATCTCTGCACACTGTTGACCCCCATGACTCAAACTATTCGGGTGATCAGTCCAACTGCACACTCAAATCATAAGAGTACAAATCCTTATGTCTACTCTAGTATTTTCTCAGACTCTGCCACATGCTGAACTCACCAAGAATCTATCCCATGCTCAGGTCCATGGAAATTCCTTCCCATCTGCAACATGCCATGATGCTAATGCCAAACCATTCCTACTCAACCTGTTTAAAGGACTCACTGCCATGAGCAGCTAACAATGAACCCCATCTTATAGGTCATCTAAGAAGATGTGAAGGGAGTAGAGCCTGAAGGCTCACCATTACTAATAAGCTCAATCCATCTATCTGGATCATCTATCTCCATCCTCTGTAGATATGCAACCTGATTCTCCCCTTAGACATTCAGCATCACATGAGCATCATCGTCATCATCATCATCCTCAACATCCTCAATCAGCCTAGACAAATCCAAGATACTATTGGATAGTGTCATGATGACTTGTGACTGTTTCGTAAACTTTGCCTTAACAATAGACAATCGCTTACACACATCATCCATACGCTTCTCATCCTCCATCTACATCACTGCTAGTTTACAATTATGCCTGGTCACACCAATGGTTGGAACACCAATGGGTACATCTTCCCTTCCATCGTAAATGTACAGCTTCTTCAAATGTGGAACAATCATC
Organism: Pinus taeda; assembly: GCA_000404065.3. NCBI lineage: Eukaryota > Viridiplantae > Streptophyta > Pinopsida > Pinales > Pinaceae > Pinus > Pinus taeda. Next base: position 27,562 of record APFE030959948.1, read on the forward strand.
ACATCATATTGTTTCAAGAATTCCATTCCTAGCATAGCTTCATAGTCAACAATCTTTACTACAGTGAAGTCAACATTCCCAGTACACTCACCAAGTGTTGTGTCCACTCTTTCAGCTACACCAATCATGGAATCAAGAGGAGAATTCACTATCTTCATTTGTGCCTTCACTGGTAGAAACTTCAGCCCAATCCTTCTCGCAACATCCTCATTCATGAAGTTGTGAGAAGCCCCACTATCCACTATAGTGAGCACATCAACACCCCCAATCTTCATTCGAAAATACTCCAAACTGTTCCTTTCTGGATCTCTTTGAGAGATCACTTCCATAGCAGCTGTAGCTCCAAGAATCTGCATCGTTCCCATAGAAGTTTCTTCTTTCTTTGCATTAAACTGTGCAATATCAACCACTTTCAGTCTTGGCAAACAATTCTTCACCGTATGTGGTTCCGCACATATCCGACACTTCAATGGTTTCTTCGTCTTTTACTTATCATCTAATTTTGAAGCATCATCTTTCTTCTTCTCTTTCGGCTTATCAAACTTCTTCTTTTTCTCATCCGAAGTTTCGTCATAGTGCTCCACCAAATGATCTACAACAACAAAAGCCTCCTTAAGTGTCTTAAACTTCTACCTCTTCACTTCATTGCGTGCCTAAGGTTTCAACCCAATGATAAAGTTGAACACCTTGTCCCTTTCTGCCATGTCTAGATGTTCCAAAACTACACTTGCAAACTCCCACTCGTATGTTTGTAGGTTCCCCATCTGCTTAATGAACTTATCTTCATCCTTGCTTCCCATGTTTCATCCTAAGGATTAAAGTGGGTCTACAAAGCCTTCTTCATGTCATCCCATGAAGTTATGTCATCATCACTACCATTGGCAATCTGATCCACCCTCCTTCGCCACCACATCTTAACATCCTTTGTCAAGAATTGAGCAGCCACTTTCACCTTTGTCTCATTGTTATCTCCCTATAATACTAATGATTACCCCCTTACTATTGTAGTTATATCCCTTATTAATATTTTTGTGCCCCTATTGTCCCCATATTGTTATTACTGTGCCCCATAGAATCCCTCTATTGTTATTTTTGTGCCTTTATATTATTATTGTTAGGTCGACTGGGTTATATTATGACTCCTTAGACTCTTATATATAGAAAGGAGGTTTTGTCATTTGAATCATAAAAGAATCATTCATCTGTGTATTGTAAAGGAGGTTTCCCCCTTGAAGAGGGTGAATTCTAAGGCGTTGATCTATCTTTTGTATCTTTTTGTGAGCTGGTTTCATAACATTTGGTATCAGAGCTTTGGATTCTAGGGTTTTGCTGCTTCAAATAGGTCATCGTGGCATTTTCACTATAACTTTTTTTTTGTGATGCTTCAGAAGATAAAAAATAAACCCATTTGAGAAAAAATTGCACTGAACCTTGTGTCCGAATTTTATAGTTTTTTTCACTATATTTTCAGAGATATGATCAGAGGAAGCTGGTCCTTTTGCAGACTAATGAATTACATTCCAAACAGGTGACCTGGGAAATATCGTCATAACTTTCTCTTTGAGCATCAGATTGAAATTTTATAAGAAGGTACAGAAAGAGGATGGACTATAATTTCTTGTATATATTTTTTAGAGCCAAAGGTTGAAACAGTAACATGTGGCATGTTGTACAAGGTCGCTCTATTGAACTAGTCTATAATCAGGTCACTGTGGGAGATTTGGCATAACTCTTCCCTAGAGAATCCAATCTGGATCAGATTTTTGGCATTGGAAAGAGGACACAGATGGCTACTAGAGGTCGCAATTTTAGAACTGGATAATTCTCAATTATAGAGATACATCAGATTCAACATCAAGCTCCTACAAAGTGAAAAAAGTTGTGTAGTTTTTTTAAATTTTTGCATAAGCTTGGTTTGAAATATTAGTTTAAAGGAATTAAAAGGGCACAATAAAGCATTATTATTCGTAATTGATGCCCCAAGGAAAGAAATTGAAAACAACTAGTAAGAAACATGAAAGCTCTAGCATGACTCATGAAGAAGAGGAAGAAATGCAACATGATATATCAAAATTACCAGAGCAAGTGCAACAAGTGACACTTGCACAAAAAGTAACAGAATCTAAGATGGATGGTTTAAAGAAAGATATAGAAGCTAACATGGATTTCTTCAAAAAAGGTGTAGAAGCTAAGATGAATGACATGGAAGCTATGATGAACGATTTGAAGATAGATTTGAAGACAAGCATGGAAAATTTGAAGACAGATTTGACAAAGTTTCTACAAGAAATGCTTACTAATGCTGAAAGGGTAGTAAAGGAAACTCATGATGATAACAAAAGAAATGTTAATCATGATTTCATAGACTCTAATGTTGGATCGAAGACCCACCATATTCCAAAAATCGATATGACGAAGTTTGATGGCAAGGATCCTACAACATGGATATTACAGAGGGAGCAATTTTACAATCTCAATAATGTGCAAAACACACAAAAGGTACATATTGCAACTTTATATTTGGAACCAAATTAGTTTTTATGGTATCAATGGCTTTGCTCTTGTAAACAAATTATCACTTCGTCAATTTTTACGGAAGAATTGACAACACATTATGAGGATACAAAAAGCAACACTTTTCCTAGCTAATTGATAAGTCTCAAACAAAAGGGTTCAATAATGGAGCACATTGAGGAGTTCCAAAAATTGAACATAAGGGTAAAAAATATTCCAGAGAAGCATAGGATTAATTTGTTCATAGGGATTTTAAAGGATAATATCCAACATGATGTTCACCTTTGGGAACCTGATTCTTTAGATAAGGCATTCAAGTTAGCAAGAAAAATGGAAAGCAAAATTATGGCAACCAAAAAGCATACCATTCACAACTATAAATATGGAAGTGTTATTGCCCCTAGTCTTCCACAACCTATAAGTTTGACACCACAAAAATTTGAAGAAAAAATAGCAAAAGGGTTTTGTTATAGTTGTGATAGCAAATACACTAAAGGTCATAAGTGTGCTAAGAAGAAATTATTCTACATAGATTGTGAAGAGGAAGAAGAAAAGGAGAAATAAAGGTAAAAAGAAGAGGATATACTCCAAGAACAAAGCCTATATTAAGAAGAAATGAATCCAACCACATCTTGTAATGCATTGGCTGGAATTACGACTCCTCAAAGCATTAAGATAGAAGGAAAAATCAAGAAGAAAAAGGTAATAGTGTTGATTGATTCAGGAAGTACCCACAATTTTATTCATTGTAAGGTAGTAAAAGAATTGAATTGCTTCCTATATCCAGCGCCAGAGTGCAAGTGATGGTTGCAAATGGAGGAATAATAAATTTCTCTAGAAAGTGGCATAATATCAAGATATCCATGAGAGAATATGTATTGACTAGCCCAATGCTTTCCATTCCAATGGGAGGTGCTGATGTTGTACTATGAGTCCAATGGCTACATTCCTTGGGTACAATAGCTTTTAATTTTAAAGAACTTTTCATGAAATTTTTTGCAGAAGGAAAGGAAGTTGAATTAAGGGGTATTGTAGGGAAACTAGAAATATAATCAGCTCTAATGGTATGACAAAGCTTCTAAAAAATGAACAAAGAGCTGTAATTGCACAATTATGTTCGCTAGATGTTTCCACATCGAAATCATCTATTTCTCCAGATCTCCAAAAAGTCTTGGATAATCATTCCAAGGTATTTGTGACTCCCGAAGGTCTCCCACCTATTCGTGATCATGATCATGCTATTCATTTGATTCCAAGAAGTGTTCCTCTAAACATCAGGTCATACAAATATCCCTATGCCCAAAAGAGTGAAATTGAACGTATGGTTACAAAAATGCTAGAGGCTGGTATAATTCAACCAAGTCAAAGTTCTTTCTCTACTCCAGTAGTATTGGTGCACAAGAAGGATGGATCATGGCACATATGTTTGGATTATAGGGAGCTCAACAAGCTCACTATTAAAGATAAGATTCCCATTCTTGTCATTGATGAATTACTGGATGAATTGCATGGATCAATTTACTTCACCAAGTTGGATCTTCATTTAGGATATCATCAAATCAAAATGAAGACTAAAAATATTCCAAAAACAACATTTAGAACTCATGAGGGTCATTATGAATTTTTGGTCATGCCATTTGGCCTTACCAATGCACCTTCAACATTTCAAGGTTTGATGAATTCCATTTTCAAACCCTTCCTTATAAAATTTGTGTTAGTATTTTTTGATGATATACTAATCTATAGCAATTCTTGGAAGGATCATGTTGAA
>APFE030959954.1:12029-57663 GCA_000404065.3 Pinus taeda
TATTGTTATTAGTACAACCCCCTTAATATATTGATGTACCCATGTAGTGCCCATATTGTTACTATTGTGCCCCATAGAAGCCAACTATTGTTATTATTGTGCCCTTACATTATTATTGTTATGTCGGCTCTGATTATATTATGACCCCTTAGACTCCTATATATAGAAACGAGGTCTTTTCATTTGTATCATCTAAGAACTATTCATTTGTGTAATTTAAAGGAGGTTGCCCCCTTGAAGAGGCTAAATTCTAAGGCGTTGATCTATATTTTCTATATTTTTGTGAGCTGATTTTATAACACATTCCTTAAACAAATTAAGACATTATATCACAAGCTACCAAACCTTTGTGCATATGGATCATGCTGCAATTAGATATTTAATGAACAAACCAGATGTAAATGCTCGCATTATTAGATGGTTGCTTTTACTACAGTAGTTTGATTTGACCATTATTGATAAGTTTGCTATATCAGTACTCTCTCCATGGTTTGCTGATATAGCAAACTGCTTGGTTTCTACACAGTTCCCACCACACCTCTCCTCGAAAGAGAAGAGTAGGATAGTAAGGAAAATCACCCCTTTCACCTAGATTGGAGGCAATCTCTTCAAACTGGGCCCAGATCAGATCTTGAGAAGATGTGTCAGGGAGGAGGAAGTCTTTGACATCCTCCTGATCTGTCATGATGGGCCTTGTGGAGGTCATTTTGTAGCAAAAAGAACCGCCTTCAAGATATTTCAAGTAGACTACTACTAGCCCACTCTTCATCAGGATGTGAGGAGATACATGAGCCAGTGTGATCGGTGTTAAAGGATGGAGAAACCCACTCCAAAGGATGAAATTCTCATGCAACCTCAAGTAACCTTTGAGCCATTTGAGAAGTGGGGCATGGACTTTGTGGGGCCTATCAACCCGCATTCAAAGCGGAAGCAATACATCGTTGTGTGCACTGACTACCTAACAAAGTGGGCATATAAAAAAGCAATCAGAGTAGCAACATAAGAAAAAGTAGCTGAGTTTTTGAGAGAAAACATATTCTACAAGTTCAAGTATCCAAGAGAGTTGGTCACAGACCAAGGTAGTCAGTTCACCTCCAGCTTGATTGAAGACCTGCTCACACATCATAAGATCAAGAACATGAATTCCACCCCTTACCGTCCACAAGCCAATGGGCAAGTGGAGGTCACTAAAAGAGCATTGTAAGGGATCCTAACAAAGGTAGTGAGCAGCAGCAGAAAAGACTTGGTGGACAGATTAGTTGAGGCCACTTGGGCCTAAAACACAACATGGAAGACCACCACTGGGTTCACACCCTATGCGTTGGTCTATGGGAAGAAGGATTTGCTGTCAATAGAGTTTGAATTCAATACCTTAAGGATAGCCACTCAGTTGGACCAAGACCTCCGCCATGCATAGAAGGAGAGATTACTCCAACTTAATGGATTGGATGAATACAGATTACAAGCCCTTCTCCATACAGAGGTAGTTCAGCTTCAGAGAAATATATGGCATGAAAAAAATATCAAGGAGAAGCAATTCCAAAAGGGAGATTGGGCACTACTCTATGATTCAAGATACAAAGATTTCAAAGGCAAGATGAGGACAAGATGGTTGGGACCCTACACCATGGAGAAATGTAATGACAATGGTTTAGTTTTGATCAGAACCATTGATGATGAAGCCATCCCCATGCTTGTCAATGGACATCAGTTGAAAGTCTACAAGAAACCCCTCTCCAAGCGAGAATTTATTGAATATTTGAATAAAACAGTGATGGTAGTGGAGCATGTATTAGCTTCCACTTCACCCACTCACTGAAGAAAAGAAAAAAAGTAAAAAATAATAAAGACTCAAGTTAAAACCTCCATGAGGTGCTTGAGTCCCATTATTGGGTTGAAAACCTCTTCTGAGGTGGCCCAGTGATGTAAAAAAAAAGAGGAAAAAGAATAAGATCCCTGGGTGAAAACCACCCTTTGAGGTTCCTAGGGCAGGCAATTAAGGTGAAAACCTCTTTGAGGTGCCCTAGTTGTTTAAAAAAAAAAAAAAGAGAGAGAAAGAAACAAATGAAATTTTGTTGCATTGCAGGTTTGCAGGAAGACTACAGGGAGTAGAGGAAGGTGCCAAGGGAACCTTGACATTCATACAAGCACCCATATCATCTTCTCCACACCTTCCTCCATCATTTTTGGCAGCTCTTTTACCCATTGCACCTTTTTCTTCCAACACTGTGTTTTCTACAAGAGGCTCCTGTAGGAATTACAAAGAGCCAAAAGTGTCTACAGAAGGTAGTTTGAGGGACAAAAAAATCTTCACGAGGAACATATAATCCCTCCTATCATCTTCAAACCTCCTTTCCATCATTTCCAAGCCTGCATGACACCCCACATCATTATTTTTTTCCCTGACCAAGAAAAAACACAGAAAAATAGTTTCTAGGTTTTGAAAAAAACAAAAATAAAAAGAGGAAAAGGCACCAATAACCTTACCTTAAGCTTACCTATTATCCCTCCATCATTCATGACACCTCTGGCATTACTCTTGAGCTCCAAGCACAAGGAGAAGCTGAAGTTTCCAGGGGAGAATCAGCTATAGGAGTTCCTGTAGGAATTCTTGTAGCAGTTGATTCTAGAGAAGTCCAACACTAGCAGCAAGAGAGTGCACACATGAAGGATGGAAAGGCACAGGCAGCTCAGCTCCAACAAAGAAGAACCTGCAAAAATACACAACCAAACATCAGCAAGTAGAGACAACATGCATAAAGGGAAATGGAGGCATGCAGCAGAGAAAGCCACAACACCTCACAAAAAATACACTCGGATCACAGGTAAGTAACTAAGTCACTCCTCTATTTGTATTTGTGTAAATAGAGATCATACGAAGGCAACGAGATGGTTGAGATTGAATGAGGGAAAGGTGGCCAGTTAACTTGGCCACCTTCATTTAGTTGACTCCACTCATCCGAGATGTCAACCACACATGCACACAATCAACTTAAGCATAAGATGCCAAGGACAAGTAGTGGGAGGAAGTGTGAACTTCGATGAAATAATGAGGGATGATTACGAGGAAGGGCCATGATGACAAGGCAGATGGGCTAGCTCACCACTCGTAACTGAAAATATCCATAAAGGGTAATGAGCACTTTTTTCCTTGTATTCACACCACCTTTTCTTCATTTCCCCCTCGTAAATAAGCCACAACAGTCCTCTTGTGCCCCCATAGCCTCATAACCACCATCCTCCATCGATTTCCTCCATATTCTTGCTCTCGGCGTTATCTACAGGAGCACCTATAGGGAATCTACAGGAGGAACAACGGGCTTCTACAGGAGGGGCAGTGAGCCATTTTGAAGGAAGAAAACGCGATTTTTGAATGAATTTCAGTCTGAAGAGGTAGGGTTCATGCATGCCCCTTGTTGAACATCAATATATGAAAGAAGTGATCTCGATGTGAGGATGAAATTAGTCTTTAGGAGGGCAGAAAATACATAAAAAAATATTTTTGTTTATTTAAAAAAACACAGCCTCCTCTGTTTTTTATTTTTCTCAGAACTCTCTTGTCTCCACCTCCATAATTGGTTTTAAAAAAGCACAGGCAATATGACAGGAGGGTTTATGAGAAAGGATCCCACTAACTCCACTAGGATCCATGCACATACTCAAGTAGTGGACATATTCACAAGGGAAAACTGGATGAATTTATTTGAGAAATTCTGAGGGTTTGATGAGGATATTTCCCAAGAATTTTCTCTCTCTCTGGTCCCTCACACAAGAACACATGCTACTATAACCATTAGAGGTGTCTCCATTGAAATAACCCTTGAATTCATTAGTAGGGTCAGTACCCTTCCTCTTGGGCTCCCTTGGAGAAAAGATGAGAAACCAATTGGCCAAGCTGCCAAAAAGAAATTTTTCCAAAATAATGAAACCCCTGTTGAAGATAAAAATGGAATTAGAAGGGCTAGTATACCATATCCCGGGGATGAGGTTATCTACCAAGTAATCAAATACATTTCTTGTGAGGGGAGGCACAACATTGTATATGGTTATCATTTCAGAGTCGTCCATGACTTGAGGTATGGCATGGATACCCCAACACCTCAAAAGCTCAATATCACTTATTTTCTCCTTCAGTCCCTCTTTGACTCCAGCACTAAGGTACAAGTAGGAAATTTAGGGAAGTTAGCTCACCATGGCTTAATCAAAATTCTAGTAGAGGAAGCCCTCCATACCTTTACACTCCCTATAGCATGGGAATTTTTCCAATATGACAGCTAAGGATGACATAAAAGCATTAACCTATGATACCATTCCTACTGGCAGTGAGCAGGAAGAACAACAAGGAGGAGAAGATGACACCAGTGGCTACATAGCAGAGCAAGAAAGGAAGGAGGAAGGAAAAGAAATAGAGGAGGGAAAAGTTGAGAAGACAGAGAAAGAGATAGAAGAAGGAGAAAAGGAGGTAGAGAAGGTAGAGCAAGGAGAAGAGTCCCATGAGACTCTAGAAAGAGAAGCAATAGCTACCCTCACTTCCCTCAGTACACCAGTCAAGCCAAAGCAAAAGAGGAAAAGGCAGACCTCCATGTATTTCAAGGCAAGAAAGAGCACAAGAATTAAAACAGGCAAACCTCAGCCCTCTTCAAAATTTCCCATTACCATTGAAGATTCACCATCTACCAAGGTGAAAGAATCTCCTTCCAAGACACCTATAACATATGAAAGGGGGAATCCAAGATATTCTACATGGAAGGGGAAGGCAATACTACAACACCCAAAAACAGACCTATAGGAGGCTCAGACAATTCTACAAGAGACACTGTCCCAACTACAAGAGACCCAAAAGCTTGAGAAAAAGGTAGGAGGATAGCCAGAGATGAAAGAGGAAGCACAGGAGCTACAAGAACCTAACCCCCAGCCTAGTCTTGTCTCCTATTACAATCTACTTGAGGGATGTAGGATCATCCCCCAAAAATTTGCAATTCCACTATTTTTTTGAATTGGACAAAGAAAGAGTGAGAACACATAGGTGGATGAAGATAGCCAAATGTAAAGGAGTTGAGGGTGTTGGCCATATGGAAAACAAACTCATGGAAATGGGCAGAGAATTGAGTGCTCTTAGAGACAGAGAAGCCATCACAAGAAGCCACCTTGAAAATGAGAATGAAATCCTAAGGAGGCAGCTGCAAGAGAAAGAGACTTAGTTGGCATACATGGATATCTTATCCATGGAAGCATTACAATGTAGAACACCAGCCAAAACTTATGGACTCTATCTGAAGGACCAATGGCTTCAATTCCAAATAAAGACTTTGGCACAAAGAGGCACAATGCCTTTCCAAGACTACAGACAGCTCATGGACTTGTGTGACCAAAGCACCTCAGAGGATAAGGCAAAGCTGGCAGATTTATACCTACACAATATGGCCCTCATAGACATGAATGTGTGGGAACCCAATGCCAAGCTAGGGGATCTACAGTTAATGGCCATGGCCTCATGGATGAACCGTGAAGAATTGAGGGCAGCAGAAATGAAAAGATTGATGATAAAAGAGTAGAATGGGCCATTAATGATAAGAGTTGAGTCATCAGATCTTATGGCACTCATCAGAACACACAAACTACTTGGCAATGACCCTCAGATTGTCCCTAGATATCAAGCAAATCAGGCACAAGAAATTGCACACTTTGAAGATATGCAAAGACTACTTGGGGATGAATGTGTGCATGCCTGCATGAGAAGATGGAACACCTTACCCCACAACTTTCATATCAGAGAATACCATTCCCCAATGAGGTTGAGGGAGGCATTGAAAAGAGTGCCAATGTACAAGCACTCCATGCAACGGCTAAAGGTCAACTGGATTGGCCTCAAACTGAGTCCCCAACTCCTATTAGGCATGCTAGAAGTTAGAAGAGAAGAAGAAGAGGGGGAGTAGTGGAAGGACATAGACGGAACAACAATGTTTTATGACCAACATGAGCAGACCACATCAAAAGCTTGGGATGCTAGGGATGCCACCAGGGCCATATAAGATGAGGAGATTGACTAAGCTGCTTAGAGGACGAGCAACACCTTCAATAGAGGGGTGATGATGAGCCTCGTAAATGGGTTATTATATGGGCTCATTTTACCTCCTAACCTAGTCAAATCAACCATTCTCTTAGCTTATTGTATGATTTCTGATTATATTTATCCTTATAGAGTGAGTTGAGTTAGTTATGATGCCATGTGGTCTAACATGTATTTAATGCAGATTATTGATGGACTTTAAGGACAAAGTCAAGGATCCAATGGTCAAATGGCAACAATAACTCAAAGTAGATAGAGGAGAGGATCTATAGGAGGGAATCCCCCTCATTTATTACTCCTCACTTCAAATTTCCCTTCATTCAGCTCGGAGTACAAGCAACTGAATCATGCACTAGGAGGCAACCGAGAAAGTGGAGGATGACTGATAGTTATATCGAGTTTTGGGAGCCAAGCCTCCCTGATTTTAAGGAAGCTGTTGGTAGCTTCAGATGTATAAGTAGAGAGGCCTAGGGCCTCACTAGGGTTAGATTTTTGCTTATGTAAACTCTGCTCAAATTTTGAGCTTACTATTTTGTGACAGTTTTATATAATCTTTCTATTTTTTGATAATGAAGATGGAATCCTTTTTGAGCTAGCACTGAGTTACCTCAGAGGGATGAAGCTCTTGGGTTAGGGCCCAATCCAAGTAGCCAAGATTCTCTTTACTTGTATTTGTATTCTTTACTTCAATTTGTAGATTAATTTGCTGTTAGATGTATTTCTTTTATGGTTAAGAATAGGTTGCTTTTGGTGATTTAGTAGTTTGCTTCCATTTGTGCTTTCTGTAGCAGGTTAAGTAGCGATTAGAAAAGATTAAAAAGCCTAGCAATAGTGCCTTGGCCTCTCTTCCTCCCTCTGTGACCATGATTTGAGGCAAAGACTCTCTTGCTGCCCCAAAAACACAGATGTTTCCTCACTCATAGGGCTTCTAGTGTTTACAGCTCTTTAGTAGGTTGATAGTCAAGTTTTGCTTTGCTTCAAATCTCCTTTATCATGATCACTTCCTAATTTTCAATAGTCCTCTTTCATGCTTTCCTTTCTTTCAACATTTCTCAACATTTCCTTTCATATAGTTTAGACCATTTTAATACAAAACTCTGTCTTTCCTAGATGCACTCATTAAATTGGTTTCTTGATTTTCTTGGTTGAATGTCAGTTTCTATGTAGCATATCTCTTCCAGTAGTAAGCCAACTTACCAACAATTACACCATCCATCTGATCCATGCCCTACAGGTCTCCTAAACCTCACCTCAATTCTTCCCTAGTTTCCTTCATTTTTTTCATAGAACTTCTTCCTCTCCCCTTGAGAAAACCCACTCATCTTTCTCTCTCCTAGTGATTTATGGTAGACCTTAGGCACCCTAACACCTAATTCCAACCTTCATCCATATTTTCCACAAACTCTCACACCCTCAAAATAACAGAAATTTCTCTCGGCCTTCTCCTGTAGGCCTCCTATAGTTTCTCTATTTTCCTCTTGTAGTTTCCCCGTGTCCTCCTATAGTTTTTCCTGTAGGTTTTCTTTGGAAGGTTGAGTTTGGGAAAAGCCTCTAGAAGGCCACATAAGACCTCCTAGGACCCATCCACACCACATTACATCCTCCCAATCTCTAAAACTACCCTTTAACACCACCTGTTCGATGCCACACTCACACACAATAAATTAGATGCATGTCAAATTCACATAAAAACACATAAAAATCCAAAAATATGTTTTTTTCTTATTTCTTTCCAGAAATAGCATGGTTAGATATTGTTTACTTTCTTGAGTAGGTAATGGCATTCCTTTCATGGTTTTCATAGTGTTTTTGGCAAAAGTAGAATTAGCTTGCTAATTAGGGTTTACTAGGTCTTGCTTTACGTTACAGTCTTTTTCCTTGTTGCAATTAGAATAGCTTTTGTAGAGTAATATTTCTTTCTTTTATCACACATAGAGCTTCTTCTGAGATCTATAGAATTTGGCTTGTGCTCCTAGTGATCTTGCGTCGGCTGACCAAGTGAAATCCTGTAGTGAGAACTAGTACTTGTGCATACAACACCGATGCTTCCAAGTTTGTTACGAACTACCGGTTGATAAAAGTAAAGTTGGCAGCCCAGGAGTTGTAGGATTCTTGCTACAATACTGGCACTCACCATTTTTTGGTGCCGTTGCCTGGGAAGCGTCAGAGTATTCTGTGATTATTGCTTTCTTCTATTTTCTATTGTAACATTATGCTAATAGTTTATTTCGGCAAAATTAGACTCGTCATTTCTTTTCTTTCAAGTTCTGCATTTCTTTGCTTTCCTTTCCAATTCTGCAAATTTCATTTAGGAAAAAGTAGACTAGTCATTTCTTTTCTTTCAGTTTTGCATTTCCTTGCTTTCCTTTTCAATTTTGCAAATTTCCATTCAACAAGTTCATTTCAGCTAGTTGCAGTTTGTTTTATCAATTTCAGTTTCTATAGGTACTATCAGTGTGGGGAAAAGAGAAAAAAAACCGACCAAAAAGATTTCCTTTCATGCCTCGTAGGAATAGAGATAAGTCAGGAAAATTTTTGCCCAACATTGCCACTGCTTCACACAACCAACCTTCTCTCTTCTTAGGTGGCTGTGATCAAGAAGAACCCTTAGGTGAATAGCAAGACATATTTGAAGAACCTATAGGGGAAGAAGAAGAAGAAAACATTCCTCTGGAGCCAATGGATGAAAACAGAAATGCTAGCGGGAATGGAGAGAGAATAGAGGGTACCTTTCCCATTCAAGAGACCAATGGGGACACCAAAATGAATAATATAAGCCCTTCAGCCCTACCTCATTTTCATGGGCTGACTAAAGAAGATCCTGACACCTTCTTGTTCGAGTTTTCTGTCATCTGTCGAACTTATGACTATGTAGAAGACGAGAAAAAGTTGAAACTGTTCCCTTATACTCTCAAGGATGCAGCACTGCACTGGCTCATGGGATTACCTGGCAATAGCATCACAACTTGGGCTCATATGCAGCAAGCCTTTAACAACAAGTATCAAGACTATTGTAGGTCAAAAGATACTAAAGAAGAAATCTTTTGAATGACCATGGGAAGTGATGAGTCCTTGGAAAACTATGAAGAGAGGTTCCAGCTTAATTACAAAAGGGTCGGGTGTATACTTGACCCTGAATCTCTCAAGTTGGTCCTGCTCAGGGGAATTCAGGAAGTTGGTTCTTCTCAGGAGAAGTAAGGTCCAATAATACCTTCATTCTTGATAATCTTGATGGCGAGAATCTACAGTTGCTTGTTGTTATAGACATATTTGGGCACTGCAACCCCAATCTTATATGTTAATAAATTAAGGGCTCTTTAACCCCTAAAAGTTTTGTTTCATACCAAAGGATCATTTTCAACTGATTACATCATTCCCTAGATGCTCCACTTGAAAAACCACTCAGAACTGGCCAAAACTGGACCATACTGACTGCTCCACTATTAGGGTGCGATGCATACTGACTCCTACACTAGCCAGGTGTGATGCATACTGAAGAGGCCTTCTGTGGGGTGTGATGAGTGAGAATGGACAAATTTTTGAGACAGTTTTCTAAGTGGATGCTCATGGAATCTTTTAGAAACTTCTCCCATGACACTTGCCTCTCTGAATTCGCCCAAGGATGAGTAAGAGATCCAAGAAATCTCCAAGTGGAACCAAGAACAACAAGTGGAATGACACTAATAAAAAACCCAGAGGTGACTCACGCCCTTGCAGACATCTATAAATGGATCCCTCATCTGAGAGCTCTGGAGGCTGGAATTTTGTAATTTGTAAGGAAGTGCTGACAGTTTGTCTTTGAGAGGGAACATTGTATTGTTGGGTGATGTTTCTTTTCATGAGGTGAAGAGGGCTTTGATGTTGGAAGGATGATGTTGGATCAGACAACTGTGTTGTAATCCTCTCTTCTATTATTAATAAATTTCTTTGAGTTTTCCTCCATAAAATCGTGTATTTTTGAATGTTGTTATTTGTAAATGCCATTGTATGCTCATTGTATTTCTGATTCTGCAATGCTTATGATATCATAGATCGAGATGCTTTGATGGTGTTGTGTTACTTCGTTTCTACATGTATTCTCTAAGAGGGACAAGTAGGAGAAGAGATGCAAGCTCTGTCAAGGAGGAGAGAAATCAAGCAAGGAGTCAAGCAGAAGATCCAGGTTGGTCCCTTTGCTTCTCTCTTATCTATCATACATAGAGGAAATCACAAATTGCTTTGATTTTTTGTTTCTAAGATAGCTGCCAATCCTAGTGGGACTAGTAGATTGAAAAGACTCTAGTTTTGCCGAAAACAAAATGGCGACTCCACTAGGGATCAAATAGTTTGTTTGTTTGTTGTTTTTGTTTGCTTTATAAACTATAAATGGAGCCTAAAGTTAGCCAGATAGCCTTCGAACTGCTCTTGCTATGAAATTGCAAAGTAGATGAATGCTACTTCAGTCAATCTATGGTTTAGTTTATGAACTGAACATCTGACTTACAAGCATTTTGGATGCCCTGATGGTAGCTCATTAACCTCCCAAGATCATACCCTTGTACTTTGCTTTTTACTGTCCATAATAGCTCAGCTTAATCCACTAAAATTAGCTGTAAATTTGAGCCAAAACCCATCTCAGTTGCGCTCCCTGGCCCATTGCACTATCTGTAACTGGAAGCTAGTATGCATCGCACTTCCTGAGTGTAGCAGGTGCGATACATACCTATTTCTATGAAGAAAAAGTGCAATGACTGAGTAATGCTATTTCTCTCCTTGAAATTTGGGGTTTTTTGTCTTTGTTTACAACTTTGTTTAGTTCTTTTCGCTACTTATGAACATTATCTAATTGCTGAAGCCTGCTTGCATTACATTGTTCAGCCTCCATTGATAAGGATTAGTAAATTCTTTTATGTATTTTTTCATCATTTACAATCTATTTTCGAAAAGTTACATAAATTGATCCATCGTTTTGGTGCAAAACTGTCGTAACTGTCATTTTTGTGTCAAAAAGAGAAGTGTTGTTGAGTCTTCCTTCTCTAGGTAGTCAACTGAACATTCTGATTTGTATTTGATTTGATTTGCTGTTATTTAAAGTGTCAAAAGCATTTTCTATTTGAAATTAAAAAGTGTCGTTTAGTCTTCCTTTCCATTTAGAAAAGAAATTGTCGAAATGTCGCTCTGAGTGAAATGTTTCAGATCTATACTTAGTTCACTTTTTGGCATTCCTCACATTAAGGGAATGGAAAACAAATACATGAATTTGCATTTGCATTTAGACTATGTGTGAAAGATGATTTAGGAAAAGTGCATTTAGTGTGTGCTCTTTGCTCTTTGGTTGAAAGAATCGTAATCTTCTTTCCTTAGTAGCTAGGACTTTCATTGCTAAAAATAAACAACGATTGTTTATCATTGTAGATTGCATTTAGGAATTTTACATCTACGTCACATGGTGAACCATTGAGAGGCAAACTTCTAAGCAAGATCAACTCTAAAATAAATTTCAATGAACTTAACAATGCTTTGGAACCTAACGCAACACATTTAGAGGTATAGGCTATAGATGTGTTCCGACGTCGTAAAATATAGTAACTATCTTTTTCATCGAAGGTTGGGTGATTCCTCCTCTTTGATATGACAAGTGCTAGCACTGACTTGTGCTCCCTGTACCGTCGAGTATATATTGGGAGACCATAATAGGCTTATATCCCTTATCCATAGGAAGCTGTGTTTGCCGCCCTATCGATCGCAATGCATTGAACACAACATTTGGGAAGATTGACTGCCGTACATAAGTCCTTGGTGTTTCTCTTTAATTTACCACCAAGGTGTATATTGCAGTTTTTTTATTGGTTTGGTAATCCCTCTATCTAGATCTCCAGAGTAGTCACTTTCGTTCCTTTTCGACTCCTTAAAAGAAAAGGTCCATCTAAGCACTTGTCACTTCAGGCTCATTAAAAATCGAAGGGGACTAGAGTCATCTTTATCATTTTATCGACTCTTAAAAATTGACAAAGCAAAGTTGTGTCAAAGTGTCATTAAAATTTATTAAATTCGGAATAAGAACATTTTCCCTTTAATTTTGAGTTGATCAAGTAATCCACAATCGTGGAAGAAAGTCAATCAAAACCTCGTCATTCGCAGAGACTAGTGAGTCAATCATCTTTAAATATGGAAACGAAGCCATTCCAGGCAAAACAGTCTCAGTTAACTGAGTCTAATTCACCTGATTTATTTGAAACTTGTGTTTCAACATCGTCAAAGACTATAGTTACTCTGATTATTTCTAGTACAACTGCCTTTACAAAAAAAGTTCCGCAGTCACAAGAGGACATTAGAACTGATCCTAGTGTAATGGTAGACAGTTCTATACCTGAAACAACTCTAGCTAAATCTGATCCAGAGACTAAAGTCCACTTACTTGAACATCTAGAAGTTGAGTCCCAGAATTCAGAAGGTGTCACCCCTCTAGTATCTGTCACTGCAAAAGCTATACCTTCTTCAGCTCCAGAAATATTTTACAGACTCGACAGTTTACCTCTTCCACCTAGACTGATTGCTATAGAGGAGATAGCAGAGGATCTTCCATCCAGTACCCCGTTACATTTTGGGACTAGGATTCATCTGTATCCTTCTACTCCCGAAGTTAGTTCTTTTAATCCTCCTTCATCGCAAGTTCTTGTCGAATCGCTAGGAAATATTTTGGATAGACTAAACATGTTTGAATAACCATCAACATATAGGACTATGTGATCTGATACAGCTACATCGGAGCTTCCTGCTACCATTCCTACAATGTTTGTTGGTATACCATCTACCCCAACTAGTTATCAATCACTAGTTGGAGTCCACTTAGGGACTGTTTTGACGACATGGTCTGTTCCTATTTGTTCATCCAGAATCCCATCTGGTATTTCTTATGTTGAAACTAAAAAAATTGATCCTACATGCCAGTATCAATTTAGGAAGACTAGTCTTAAAAGACTGATATATCCTTTGAACACTGGACTACCACCATATGGAGGGCAGTACGCTTTTTCATTGTTCCCTTCCAGTGAACAACCATATGAGAGTTCACAACAAAATTTAGGTCAAACTGGAATTACATCCAGCGGTTGGGTACCAATACTACCTCAACAATCAAGAGTTGTATATTTAATGCAACCAATCCAACCTGTGTCGAATATTCCCACTACACCTGCTATTGTGACTATGTCGCAAGTACAAGAACTGCCTGTTGTATGTCAATCTCAAGTCTATCAGGTTGTAATACAACAACCTCTTGTCTCTATGGTTCAATCACAACCTCAGGATAGTGCTTCCATACCTTTGACGACTCAGGCTCAAATGGGTATTATCACCTGACATCTTGGTCAATATTGCAGTATTGGGCAACCGTAAATGGTCCAACAACCATGGCTGGTGCAATACCAACAACTGCAATTCCAGCAAACCTACTGAGGACCTGAGCAACAAGGCTTTATAGGTAATGGACAACCACATTTTCAAAACAATTACCAACAACCATACTATACTGGTTATGTCCAACAACCTTATCAAAGTTACCAACATCAGATAAATTATGATGGTATGCAAATACCTACTGCTCAGGTGATTCCATCTTATCCTGGGTATGTGTCACCTAACTTGAATCAATAGTTTCCTTTTGTAGCAACTTTAGAATTACCAGATTTGAACCGGCTGACGAATGATCCAATTGCATACACCCCTTGGTGGCCAACGATTCCTCATAAACTTCCATCCGATATTCCTAAATTCAATGGAAAATCCAAGTGAAGATCCATCGAATCACATAATGACTTTTCATTTGTGGTTCTCATCTAACACCCTAAATGATGATTCGATTAGGCTTCGCCTTTTTCAGAGAACGCTAACTGGTCCGACAATGAAATGGTATATTGAATTGCCTAGAGCTTTGTTTGATAACTTTAGCACCCTTGCCACTACTTTTTTAACCCACTTTCAGTTACCCATAAGGTACGAAATGGGGATAGAACCCCTTACCAACTTCAAATAGACGAAAACCACTCATATATCTGATCATATTCATGAGTGGCCACGTCGTCGATGAATGGTAAAGACCTATGTTCCTGATCAGCTTTTAGCTGAGTGGTTTATTAAGTCCTTATTACCATCCATAACTGCGGACGTGGCAAAAGGAGGAGTTGTCACTGAAGAGCAAGTCATTGTTCGTGCCCAATATTTAGACTTGATCTATACTTAGTCTAGCACACTCTACAACAAAATTCCTGACCCTCCAAGACCAGACTTTTCCATTCCCCCTCCTCCTAAATCGAACAGGGAATCTCACGCCGGTGATGGCATGATCGGTACCTCAAGCACGCAAACCACAAAGGCTCCATCTGGTAAAGCCCTTGCAATTTCTAGTAAAAAATCAAAATGATAAACCTATTGCCTTGAAAATCAATGCCGTGTCATCTAACAAGGGCAAAGATCCAAAGCAACCAGGGGGCAAGAAGAAAGGGAAAAATAGTAAGAAGAAGAACTCAACTCCTGAACAATCTTCTAAACAACCTACTGGGCAAAAGAAACCTTGTGATCCATTTTACATTTGTAATGAGGACCATTGGATGAAAAATTGTCCACATCAAGCTGAGGTTACAAAATTGGTAAAGGCTTCAAATACCTCAGCGGTGTTGACTGATCCATTTTCGAACCCAGAAACTAATCTGGTTGCTATCGATCATGCTTCCACATCACAAGTGCCTATGCTATCCATCTCAAAACAACAAAATGATGCTTTGATATCCACAAGGAAAAATGATTACGGGAATCTACAGACGTCAAACAACAAGGCTACAGATCAACCCAGTAGTTTGACAACAACTTCACTAGAAGTTGTTCCGCCCATCATTCCTAAATTAACTATAAATCCGCGAAAGGGAGTAGTACATAAATAGACATTTAATCCTCGTGCTTGAGCAGCATAGAATTATAATATAGTGGTGGATCTGGGTTAATTGCCATCCGCTATGTCGACCCTTGAGGTACTACAAAATTGCCCCTCCCAAAAGCAGGCTTTGTTATCAGCAATAGGTGGGATTGATCTAGCGAATTCCAATCTCGTGGCCTTTAACCATAAAGGATACGAATCTCAGTTACCAACCCAACTCGCTTTCCTTATACAGGTAAAATCCCTCAGTAAAAATTTTCATTGAACAACCATTGATGAGGGGTCATCTACCTGCATTATATCAATGAGTTGCTGGAAAACTTTAGGTTCACCACCCTTGTCGCGATCATCAACGACATTAAAAGCATTCGATGGAAGAACATACACACCGTATGGGATATTAAGTAACTTGCAAGTTGAACTAAGGGGCAAGACAGTAGAAATTGAAGTCGAAGTCATTGATGGAAACCTCACCTACAATATCTTGTTGGGAAGGCCTTGGATTTATGCTATGGCTGCTGTTGTGTCAACATATTTTAGAAATATTGCATTTCCCTTCCAAGGTGGAATTACGATCGTTGACCAACTAACCTTTTTCCCCAATAGTTCACAAGCTACTAGAAGCATTCCATTGGTTCATGGAAGTTCTCAATCGCTTCAAAATGTCGGAGTAGGTCTCCTAAAAGACCCTTCCTTAATGTGTGCTTTTACCCTCCCGCCTCCAAGTAATCTGGCGGAAGTGGCCATAGTGGAAACCTGTCATATGATATCTTCTATATCATCTAAGATAAAGAAGAACTCTGACCATTTTGATAGTGTGGATCATCGTGAGGTGTTACCCCCGAGCCCCATAGAATCTTTGTAGCAATCAATTTTCTGGGCCTGGGCGGTGAACCCAAACCAACACTCAGCGAGTGTTTGAATAGATAGGTCTCTAGAATATGGTACCTCTTCCGATCCTTGGTCTCGTATACATTCTACAAACGAAGGAATCATTCAGTCGATGATGATAGGAGAGATGCTGTGGGAAGATTACCACCATCGTTCCCACCTTCAAGATAGCAATGAAGGTTATTCAAACGACCTTAATCATCCTTTAGTTTTTGATTTTTTATCAAATACTGTAAATACAGTGGATTCCGAGTGAAATCTGTCCAATATTGAAGAAACTATCGCCATTAATATCTTGACCAAACCTAATGTTTTAGAGAATATTCATGTTGGCAAATCTTGTTATCCTTTAGAATTGGAAATATACAACGCTCTCTTTCATGAATTTAGAGATGTCTTTGCATGGTCATATGAAGAAATGCCAGGCATTGACTCGAGAATCATTGAACATGAAATCAAGATGTATCCAGATGTCAAACCAGTACGACAACGGCTTCGACCTGTTCACCCGAAGAAAGTCGTTTCCATTAAGGCAGAAGTTGAAAAACTTCTGCATGCTGGTTTCATTTACCTTGTTCCTCTAATTGATTGGGTATCGAACATTGTTCCTGTGATGAAAAAGCAAGGAAAAATTAGAATGTGCGTCGATTGTAGGGATGTAAATCAAGCGCGTCCAAAAGACAACTACCCTACACCCTTCATCGACCAGATAATTGATAAATGTGCCAGATGCGAAACATTTTCATTCATGGATGGATTTTCCGGATACAATCAAATCAATATCCGCCCACAGGACCAGTCAAAGATTGCATTTATATGTCCATGGGGCACATTCGCATACCGTAAACTACCTTTCTGTTTGAAGAACGCAGGGGCAACTTTTCAGAGGGCAATGAACTACGCCTTCCACAACATCAAGCAGATTTTTCAACCATATCTCGACGACCTACCGGCTCATTCACGAAAGTGGACTGCTCATCCGCAGCATTTGAGAGCCATATTTCTACGTTGCTAACACTACAAGATATGACTCAATCCGCACAAGTGTGTGTTTTGTGTTGGTTCTGGTCGATTACTTGGTTTCATAGTTTCTAGCAATGTAATTCGACTCGACCTATTTAAGGTTCAAGCAATCCTTGACATGCCTCCACCTTCAAATTTGCTTCAGATTCAGAAACTCCAAGGGAAAGCTAACTTTCTGAGGAGGTTCATTCCATATTATGCCGAACTCGCTAAAGGTTATACACATATTTTGAAGAAAGGAGTACCCTTTCATTGGGATTAGGATGCGCAAGCTTCCTTTGATGCTTTAAAAGGTTCCCTAATAAAAACATCATTAATGTACGCTCCTGACTATCAAAAAGACTTTAACTTGTATCTCACCGCTACAGACACAACCATTGCCATGGTTTTAGTACAAGAATACAATGGAATAAAACATCTTGTATATTATTTAAGTCGTAACCTAAATGATACAGAAGGAAAGTACTCTTATGTTGAGAAGATGGCTTTAGCAGCTGTTCAAGCGGTACAGAGATTTCAACACTATATTCTCTTTTGAAAAACTACCATTGTGTTAGATTGCAACCCTATGACCTATATTCTATCACATCAATTACTAGGGGGCAAATATTCCAAATGGATAGCCATTTTGCAAGAGTTTGATCTGGAATTCACCAAGTCCAAATCAAAGAAGTCTCTCATCTTTGCGGAGTTACTTTGTGACCTCCCATCATCATCCAACAATTTAACATCTAAAGCATCAATCGTGGATGAGACTCTATTTCTGATATTGTCAAGTGAATCGTGGTACGAAGATATACTGGTCTATCTCCAAACCAAAACATTTAGGCCTAATACCTCTCTCTCTGAACAACAACGTATTTGATACCAAGCCAAAGACTACATGATCGTCGGTGATGCACTTTACTGTCGTGGTGTCGATAAAGTTATGCGAAGGTGCCTCACGCATGAGGAGGCCAAAAAAGCCCTAAATGAATGCCATTTAGGCACGCATGGGGGGCATCTATCTAGTTATGCTACTTCACAAAAGATCTTACGATCTAGTTACTTCTGGCCCACTATATTCAAAGATTGCATAATTGCAGTCAAAAGTTGCCATGCTTGCCAGATTTTTTGATCGCAAAACTAGATTACCACCTGCACCTCTGCATCCACTAGTTGTTGTTGGGCCATTTTCTAAATGGGGCATAGATTTCATGACATGTAACCCCACCTCAGCCGGGGGGCATGGGTATATTATAGTTGCTGTCGACTATTTTACAAAATGGGCCGAGGCGATGCCTACATTAAACAACAACGGTGAAATGACTGTTCTTTTATCTAGATTTGGTGTTCCACAAGCTATAGTCATAGATCATGGATCAGATTTTTGTAATCACATGATGGTTGAATTGACTGCCAAATTAGGACTATCACACGATAGTTCTACTCCATATTATCCGCAGGCTAACAGATAGGTTGAGGCAATCAACAAAGTCCTTAAGCGCATGTTGCAGATAATGATTGGAGTCCACAAATGGAATTGACATTTAATCCTGTACTCAGATCTATGGGCATATAGGACTTCGGTAAGAAATGTGACCAGATTTACACCTTTCCAGTTGGTGTATGGTCTAGAAGTTGTCTTACCAATCTAGTGCAAAATTTCGTCTCTCAAGCTCACCATTGATCTGCTTCTTGAAACTTCAGAGGAATAAGCTTGTTTCTTGGAACTAATCCACTTGGATGAAACCCATCATGATGCCACACTGGCTAACGAAGCTCATAAGAAATGGGTCAAGGCACAATTTGACAAAAATGTCAAGTCGCATGTCTTCTCAAAAGGTGACCTAGTCTTGCTTTACGATCAAGACTCTGATAAATTGGAAGCAGGTAGGTTCAAACCATTATGCATGGGCCCCTACATTGTCAAACGAATCTTGACAAAAGGAGCCTATGAGCTGGTTGATTATGATGGGATTCCACTATCGCAACCCTGAAACGGGTTGTATCTTAAACGTTACTATGCTTGATTATGCGTAGTAATCTCTTTGTTTTGTTACATTTTTCTTTCCTTTAGAGTTATCATTTTGGTTAGGTAATCCACTTCACTTTTGTTACAGATGGCAGGCATTTTGGAACCATTTGTTGGGTATGCTGACAGAGCTAGTTGTAGTACGTGGGACCTACCTTCTGCGGCTTGGGCCATTCTTGCTCCAAGCGGTGAGTTAGTGAATTTCAGGGGGATATGTATTGGTCGATCGACGAAAAACATCACTCAGCATAGCACGTTAATTGAACTTCTCTCTGATACCATTTCGCATGCCATACACTGACTCGTTGTCAGGCTAGACTCGCAGCTCATCATCCTACAACTTACTGGTGTTTATTCCGTTCAGAACCCAGCTATTTATCGTATGTTCCTAAGAGTCAGGATTTTGGAAAGACAATTTGATTCCATTCAATATCAACATAATTCCAGAAACTTAAACACATTAACTGATTCATTAACAAACTATGTGTTGGATAGACATTTGTAGCATTTGTAAAGAAAGAATTTCACATTAACATTAGCATCAGGATTGCATAATTGAACCGAAATAAAAACTCTGAAAATAAAAAATATATAACTGTTTATAGTTTTACAAAATGTTTTGTGTCCAAGATGAAATCGGTCATATGACCCAGAAGCTCAAAAATGAATGCAGAAAAGCATCCTAGACTAATGATGCTGGTGATAACATGTCATTGCCTGTGAAATCATGCACAAGAGCCCGATCCATCAACTCGGCACACCAGTAATGTGGCGCTGTAACCTTAGAGGTAACTCATCGGTCCTGACATCCTGAATACTGAGAGTGAGGCCCTCCATCTGATCCTACAGCACTGCCAGGGTCTACGCTATGTCCAGATCTCGAAGGATGGCCCTCCCTACAGCCTCTCCTGCTGGAGTGTCAGCTGCCACCCATGGGCGTGCTGCTGGTCGCACTGGCCCAATATATGCACACACACATGAGTTTGATTAGTCTTGATAACATTTAAAAACACAAAAAACATTATAAAACTGATAAATAAAGATATGGTTGAATCATTTTACCTAGAGCATTCCTCTGCTCGCCAGTTGGTAATGCCAAATCTGGGTCGCCTCGGAAATCCATCCCAATGTATGGATACTCTGCAAAGACCATATCTTGATGGTCAAACCACTCAAAAAAGGCATCAGAGAAGGAAATATGTGATTTACTAGCATGTCTAGCCATGAGGTCAACCCATCTCTGCATCCGTGGGTCCCTCGGTGCTAGCAATCCCAGTGAAATGTTCTGAGGCTGCATCAGTGGAATCCTATCCAAGGCAAAAGCAATCAATATGGAACTGTAGCCAAAATTATTGGATCTTCCATTCTTTACCTTGGAGAGCTATTCCTTTATGACAGGAAGTACCGCCTCGCACCAGTTGAACACCTTTGGTTCCAAGCATTCTCGGGCGTACTGCATGTAAGATCTATTTGCCAAATGAAGAGCTGCGCTACTAGCCAATCTAGCAAAGGCAAATAAAATGGTGCTCAAGGGAAAATCAGTGACATCCTGAATATTGATCTTGCCATCTCTCCTGGGTTGAGATCCATCTCTACAGAATTGATGAATATAATCTCTCACAGATTCACCTCCATGGGCGGATCCTGATAGTGAAAGAGGGGTCCCACGCCTTGATAACCCTGCCAAAAAATAAATGTCCTCAACTGAAAATGGAATATATTTTCCTCTGATCTGGAATACTTGGTTAATTGGATCCCAAGCATCAAGAAAATACTGCAACAAACTGATTTGTTGCCTCATGCTAGATATGCGGAAGAATTTGAGCAAGCCACAGTTTCGCAATGCAGTAATTGTACCCTGGTCGTGTAAGGAAATCATGTCCTCTTCTTCATGTTCACATTCACACCACATGATGACCATCTTGATCCAACAAATATCTGAAACATAGACAAAAGATGAATTAGGATCCAATTTTGAGCAAAAATAGGCAAAAATTTGGTGAAAAATCACTGTATAAAGATGCCCTTCTGCGCCCATCGCACCTTTCCTTTGAGCAAGGTGGGATGCATACTGACTGACTAGTTGGCAGCTCAATATGAATTACACCTTTCGATACTGACAAGGTGCGATGATTGGGGAACAAGATCTTCAAACCCCAAGGGCCTAGAAATGTGAAAAAACATTCTCAAAATCAAAGAAGGATGGAATGAAAATGAAGAGCTCAGGGTTAGCTCTTACCTAGCCCTGACGGCATAGAGAATAGTCCCGAAAACGACTGGTGGAATTTGAGGGGGAAAACCACTCCAGAGTTCCAAATCCCAAATTTGAAACAGAATGATGAAAATGAAAGGTGAAGCTACTTGTATGATTACTATTCACGTACTTCAAGAAAAATGTTTGTTTTAACTCATTTTTCGTACATATATATTTATTTCTAATCAGTTTAATGGAGTGATTGAGCAGGTTGAATGATTGATGAAAGAATATAATGTGCTAAACAACGAATTAAACATTTTTACCACAAAATTAGCAATGTTAACGCAAGGTTCAAGCTCATTAAAAAATGAATCCCCCTTTGGTAAATAACCTTTGTGATAGCCATAATATCAGCCTTTTGATCCTTGGTTGTGTTCCTACCGTCACGCCCATCCTTTTAGCCGATCATATGCTTCCACTTGATTTTTTACCCTTTTGAGGAACAGCCGTGACGAGTGGTCCTATTAGCCACCCTCTTCACATCACCATGTTTTGAGAAGTTCCAAGCTTACCCAAAACCAATTGCTACCCTAAACACCACTCGTTCCTCAAAAAACGAGTCTACTTTAAACTCTTTTCATACTCGTTAAATATGAAAAGATTGTCAAGCTATTGGCCTCTCTAGCTCACTAAAGTGATTGGAAGTGCCATTCATCCTGTATATTTTAATCTTTTTCGGACCTGAGGGATTATCTCATGAAAAAGTTGAAGCGCTTGTCTTTTCGGTTTGCTAAATTTATCGAAAAATCATCCCTTTTGTATTATTTTATCCTTTTTCGGATTTAAGGGATTATGCTATGAAAAGGAACTACTGGAGTTTCCTTTCCATCCATTTTCAAACTCTCTAAACATGGAAAGGACCAAGTTATCCTTGTCGTTAAACTTGTTAAAACAATAGCGACAAACTTGTCCACCCAGACAAGCATATGTTATCCTCCTCAAGCTTGACAAAAATAAAGAGGTACTGGTCAGCAATGACTGGGGAAAAAGGGAAGAAAACTTAAAATTTTTTATTTGTAGTAGGTCACTCTTGAACATGACACTTTCACTCTGTCCTCCATACCATCCATCTTTTGGGGTTAACGCTACCAATCCATTTCAGTGTTGCCAATATGTTTAAGAGAAGTCATTCAAAGAATTCACCATTCGGTTAATGCCTCATCCATTGTAATACTTTCACCCTCCATTTTTCATAACCACCATTCCTGGACCTTGTATCGTCAGATCGTTTTTCACCTCCAGAAAATCATTTGCTTTGTTTTGTGTTGTTGATGTGGGATACATTAAGGCCCTCCTATTACGGGTCACTTCTTGTCGATATTAGCTCACTATCCAAGAAGTTGGCTTAGAGACAACCCTTTTAGTACTTTGAAGCTTGCATGCCTCAATGGAAAGTTTCTCACTTCCGGTGATAGGTTTACATCAATGGCCTTCGATTGAAAGATTTTACATGGTGTTCGACATCAGATCATATATTCACACCACGTGAATTGTACTGTATTACCTTGAGGGCCATTATCATTATCGGTGATTCCTCTTGTGTTTGTTAACAACTTACATTATTGGCTGGTAATCAGGTGATGTCTATCCATGTTCAACTTCAGGACATCTTTTCACATGGATTGACTTGTACATCGGGCGAAGATTGAACGAGTTTGAAGACCCCGGATCTAGTTTCATCCATCTGGGCTACGATATATTCAGGAATATAAAGACATCAAATGTACATAGACGCTGCACAGATGATCATCCAAGCCAAGGGATGATGACTCTACATACAAAGAATCACTAGTCTGTAACTATAGACAATTATTTGTTCTATGTACATGAAAATGAATTCATAAAGCTGAGCATGGGAATGCTTGCCTTAGTTAGATCATGGAAAATTATATTGTGATGATGTATTGTATTGTATCTTATACATGTCACATTCTAGGTCGAATACCTCAGATCCTCATGATAAAGCATTTCTCCCAACATCAAAAGATTCACGACTTCATGCTTTAGGGGGCAACTGTTATAGACATATTTGGGCACTGCAACCCCAATATTATATGTCAATAAACCAAGGGCTCTTTAACCCCTAAAAGTGTTGTTTCATACCCTAAAGGATCATGGTCAACTGATTACCTCATTCACCAGAAGTTCCACCTGGAAAACCACTCAGAACTGGCCAAAACTGGACCATACTGACTGCTCCGCTGTTAGGGTGCGATGCATACTGACTCCTACACTAGCTAGGTGTGATGCATACTGAAGGGGCCTTCTATGGGGTGTGATGAGTGAGAATGGACAAATGTCTGAGACAGTTTGCTAAGTGGATGCTCATGGAATCTTCTAGAAACTTCTCCCATGACACTTGCCTCTCTAAATTTGCCCAGGGATGAGTAAGAGATTCAAGAAATCTCCAAGTGGAACCAAGAAAAACAAGTGGAATGACACTAATCAAAAACCTAGAGGTGACTCACACCCTTGTAGACATCTACGAATGGATCCCTCATCTGAGAGATTTGGAGGCTAGAATTTTGTAATTTGTAAGGAAGTGCTGATAGTTTGTCTTTGAGAGGGAACGTTGTATTGTTGTGTGATCTTGCTTTTCATGAGGTGAAGAGGGCTTTGATGCTGGATCAGATAGCTGGGTTGTAATCCTCTCTTCTATTATTAATAAAGTTCTTTGAGTTTTCCTCCATACAATCATGTATTTGTGAATGTTGTTATTTGTAAATGTCATTATATGCTCATTGTATTTCTGATTCTGCAATGCTTATGATATCATAGATCGAGATGCTTTGATGGTGTTGTGTTACTTCATTTCTACATGTATTCTCTAAGCGGGACAAGTAGGAGAAGAGTTGCAAGCTCTGTCAAGGAGGAGAGAAATCAAGCAAGGAGTCAAGCAGAAGATCCAGGTTGGTCCCTTTGCTTCTCTCTTATCTATCATACATAGAGGAAATTGCAAATTGCTTTGATTTTTTGTTTCTAGGATAGCTTCCAATCCTAGTGGGACTAGCAAATTGAAAAGACACTAGTTTTCTCGAAAACACCTGTGAATGGGAAATACTTAAAGCATACTTCCAGTTCTCAAGAATAAGCATCATTTCATTGTAAATACCGGAGTGAAATCAATGTAAAAATGCCATAGCATTTCAATTTATGCAAAGAAATATATGACTCCATGCCCAAGGTGAAGGCACTAATATGCGGTTCTTAGTGCTTCTGTGGAAAAAATACTTATCCCCAGGTGGAGCCAGATGTTGTAACGTGCATTTTTGATGCTTGTAGTATTCATTTTTCATACAAGAACTTGAAAATATTTCAAAAATAGATAAAAGCAAGAGGAAGGAGTAATAATGGTATATCAGGTATGTTTTATTTGTAAAGGAACAAGTATAAAAGAACTGGCCCCAGTATAGGCAAGGTCACTATGTGAACAAATCAAATCATAATATAAGTAGTTATATGGAGTTGGTCCCAATATATATATACATTGTGTTTAAAAGTCTCATCGGGTTCGCTGTATCGCAAAGTGCTGAACAGGTGGACCCGAAACATATTTATACTATGTTGTAAAGTTCTGGCAGATCCGTTGTATAGTAAAGTCCCTCATATACATGCGTATGGGTTCCACCGATCGCGATTTATGATGACGGATCCAAAAATATATATATTACATTTAATGCCGACGGGTCCACAATAACATAGAGCGCCTTTATATATATGTGTGTGTGTGTGTGTGTGGGTTCCACCAATTGCGATATGCAATGGCCAGACCTAATATCACTTATATTATGTTTAATTCTCCCATCGGGTCTGTAATCATCGCATAACGTTTGTATATGTATATGACTTACGCCGATTGCGATTTGCGACCGTGATCTGGACCCAATATTTTATATGCCATGTTTTATACTTCTAGCGGGTCTACCATATCACATATTGTTAAGGTTTGCATTAATACACCAATATAAAGCACCAATTGCAATTGCGATGGGTTTCAGACCTGATGAATTATTAAATGCAGATTTATGTCTAATCGAGTCTGTAAGGGAGTCAGAAGACTATTGAAAAGGCGGATCCGATGGATTTATGAAGCAAAGTTAACTCTTTTTCAGTTTCGTAATTAATCAAAGGTTCGCGTTAATTCCGCCATGTAAAGAGGAAAATCAGTGTTAAATCCGAATCTGAAGGGGAAGGAAAATGGGTATGTTTTCTTTGTATTTTGGCCAATCTAAATGCCCAATGCATATTTATACCCAGGTTTACACAAGTCAAACACATTTTGTTACGGCTAAAACAAATTAAACATCATTAAGGCATATACATAGGAACTCGGCAATGGATTAACAGTGTAAGCCAACAGTTATTGTCCTCTTTTGAATTTAGTTATTTTCCTGTTATTTCATGTTCTTTGAGGTGTCTTTTACCCTCTATAAAATCCTGTAATAATTTTTACTTCAGATAGTTAGAGATGCAGTTAAATAATTTGGGCAGTTTCAAAAATCAACAATTGTTCCACAATGTATAAAAAGATGAAAATTTACAAAGAAAGGGTTCGAAATTTGGAGAATCTGGAGACTAGGCCACTGTATCCCCGATATCATCGTTGATTAATGAAAGAATCAGAAGTTTCCATGAGTTGTTGGGTATAATTTTGTAACATTTTCTGTCATGTGTCATGTTATGTTTTCTTCTTTCAAGCATAGTAATGAAGCTACAGGTCTTTATTTGCTTATGTAGATAAAGTTAAAATTCCTTGAAAGAGCGCTCCTATACTTGAAGTTTCCACCTTCCTTTCTAAGTTATAGATAATAGTTTCTGTGAAAGACCAACATATTATATTTAACTTCCCCAAGTGTCACAACTAGTAATTTCTGTGTTAAGAAACATATTGTCTATGATTCAGTTCTCATTTTCATAATTCTTCTAAGTGACGGATAGTAGGTTCTGTGTTAAGCAAAATATTATCTTTAACTTCACCTTCAATTTTTCTTCGTTCATCATTTATATCTAGCAACAAATGGCATTCTGAGATGTTCCGGTCATACATGTGTTAAGGGTTAAAGACAAAGTTTTCCAAATCCTTCGTTTGAGAACACAACAAACAATGAGTGACAATAAATAATATTTATTAATGTCTTAAGCACAATTTCTCTATAGCCAAGAAATTGGTTTCTTAAGGTACAACAGACACTATGCATCAATGTGTTGTCAGTTCAATCATTCCCAAGAAGACCATGCACATGTTAGCAGACGAGTTGGATGAAGGGGCCGAACCAATGCACTAGTTGCAACGGAGGCAAGAGTTCTCTTCAACAAGATGTCACCATGAGGTGCATGCACGCCACCATGGATGACCAAGCTTGGCATCAACTCACTAGCTTCACCATCATAAGCATGTCAAAGAGTAGGGCTCACCACAGTGGACCGAGTGTCAGTGATTTCTTGCAAGGTTTTCTCAAGCCATGTTGTCTCACATGAGTACATGTGCATTATAATGTTGAGTCATGTCAAGTGTAAGTCAAATGTCAACAGTTGGATGTAACAGTCATAGAGTAGGTGAAGAGATTAGGGTAGTTGAACTGACATGAATTTCAAGGGTCACCCCACCCATTTCTATAAGTAGTCCCTCATAACTCATTGTATGGGCTTTTGGTCAGCCAAGCTTCTACTGAGACTATCTTGAAGAAGGTTTGGACAATATTGTAACACACCTTGGCTTCTCCACTACATGAAGCTAGTACATCTCTTTGGAGGAGTAGGTGGATGTGGCGGTAATGTTCTACTGATAGGGCTAGCAGGTTTACATGGTGTATTGTATGATTGTGACTTACACTTCTTTATATAATAAAAGCCAACACATTTTCATGCATATGTTGTTATTGTAGTTGGATTGCTTTGGTTGCCTTAATGATATATGTTGTTTAACTTACATACTTGTGTATGAACTGATTCACATGCAATTATATGAATCTTGTTGTTAATGTGTTGCATATGTTGTTAATGCTGTCATCGTCCGTGTCGACTGCTCTGTCAGACACCAGACAAACCTTTCTCTTAACCTTGTTATATCAACCGTCACACTCATCTTAGATTGATCCGTGAGTGTTGCTCGTGTTATCCTATCTTGTATGTTGGGACTGCCACATCTGTGTCGACTGCTCTGCGGGAAGCTGTGCATGTCCTTTGTGTTGTGTGTTCCTAGCTGAGTTAGGATTGATCCCTTTCAACCTGGAACTGACCTTCACCTTCCTCTCCCTTTGAAGTGTTGGAACCTCTCATACTCATTCCTTGACTCCACACCCTTGCTACTGACAGAGTTATCTTACTTGCCTCTATGTGACATCTTGGTTAAGGCATTACCTTACGACCCACTGTTGGGACTCCTACAACAAACTGTCTGAGGTCTAATTGGGACTTCTTACTGGGGAGATCCCCTTGACATGTTGGAAGGTCTAGCACCATCAACATTTCTGGCGCTAGAAGGAGGGCTTGATGACAAGCAATGTCCTCTCATCAAGTTTTGAACCTTTGCATATCTTTCATGGAGTCTTGCATTCTTCTTCCCTGGAGTTGTTTTTTGAGTCGTGAAGATGTCTCCACCTCAGGGAAGCTTTTCAATCTCTTGTCCACTCACACATATAATGGTGAAGGCGAAGTGGCCTAGCTTGAGCACTTACATAACTTCCTTTCCATGATTTATCATGAAGATGAGTTTATTGATGAAAAGGCCGGTCTGCTGCTTGCATTCACACTTCGCTAATATCCATTTCATTGGGTTCTTAGCCTACAAGCTGACATCGTGTACTCATGTGAGAACTTTCATGATCTTATTGAAGACACATTCCATCATTTTAATCCAGACCATATTGACCAGAAACTGTTACAATAACGGAGGGCTCTGCATGAATCCATTATTAATTTTTGGTAGTGCTTCCGTGACTTACAGTTTCAAGCTCTGAAGAGCCAGATGAAGTTCACTTATCTCTGGGACTGGTTCGAGTATTGTCTTAAGAAATATTCCCATCCCAAGATAAAGCTTGATGTCAAGCCTCACTCAACCTTCTTCATTGATGGAATTGCATAATCCCATGTGGGAGTAGGCACTATCTCAATGGACTATCCGCCTCCCTCTCATTCAACAGTTCCACCTTCACCCAATGATGCTAAGGATCATGTTTGCACATCTATTCATTCTTCACACCCTCCCAACATCACTCCACTTAATTTTTGCGCAGAGTTGGCTGTGAGTCGTTCAAGTTCCCATATGCATTTTTTTTCGACCTCCATCTTTGCACTCAGGTGTTCCTCCAGATGATGTTATCTTGTGTTCATCCATTCTGGGCTCTTCACTTGTTATGAACAAGGAACAACCCATTGACAGAGTTGGTGTTTCACAACCAACATGTGCTTTCATTCATGAAGAGTATGAGTGGGAGCTTGAACATCAACACTTGGTGAAGAATGGCTCCCTTCTGTCTGAACCCCCTCTGTTACTTCCTAGCTTCTTTAGTGAACCTTCCATCCATGATTTTGTATGTGTGTCTTCATCTATGGATGCACCCATTGTTGATCGCTCACAAGACTCACCAGATGCTAGTCCATGATTCGAAAATGGAGAGGATAAGTTATTCATTGGAGATCCACTTGATCCTTCATCTGTCTTTTCTAGAAATACAAAGGATGAGTTCATTCACTTTTCATCTACCCCTCTTTTTGATTCATCTGATCATAAGGATACCAAAGAATTCATTGATTTTTCTGATCGTGGCAGTCGTGATCCATTTGCTTCCATTTTTTTTTATCATGATCATGAATCTATCACAATTCATCTTTTGAAGCCACTGCTTTATGATGAAGTTGAGACACCCAAGACTGTCAAGGTACTTCAACCTGAGCTGATGGTTATGTCAGGTCTTCTCTCTCTTGGGGTCGGTCTCACTTCTGATCATGAAACTGTTTAATCACCCAAGGCTCCTCATCACTCATTTGTATGCATTGAAGATCCATCTCACACACATATCACACTTCCTCCACTCGAACTGCATGATCCCATTGCTCATGCATTAGAGGAGTCTTACATTGCAAAAACTCGTGCACGATGCAATTTATCTTTGTTTCTTTCATTTTCTTGCATGTCTTTGTCAAGAGTGTGATTTTGCTTCAAATTTGCATGTAGTGTCACATAGCACCGTGATAATTCCATAGACTGTCCATCATGCACATGCACTCACTTATTTCCCGTGGGCACTTTGAAACATGAGGTGTGGCTATCTTCACCGTCATATATTTCTTGTATGTTGGTTCACACAATTGGGTTACTAGTGAACCATGCCTTCACCCACACGGGTCTACCAATGCGTCGGTGGCTGCATTGGAAGTATCAGTTCACGTGATTAGGCTCATGCACCGTTAGTGTAGGAGTAGGACCAATGTTTGCTTTCATTCGTTTGCTTGCATGCTTTTTTGCTTTCATGTTTTGATTGCTTGTTTGTCTACTTGCTTGTTTGTTTACTTGCTTTACTTTCATTTTTTCTTCTATTCTTGCTTTGCTTTGTTGATTGTCAGTTCATTCGCTTGTTTCATCCATAGGTTAGTTTTGCATGAAACCATGTCTGACTCATGAAACAAGCTAGGTAAAGTACAAGAGGGTTTGTATAACTATTGCTACTTGGTTATTTTCCATATTGCCTTTGTATGATGAACTTGTTACTCTTATTCCATGATACGTTGAAATACATACTCTTTGAAGTGAACCTTGGTGTAAGCATAACGCTTGTGTGCTAACTAGTGTCACCTTCTCTAGTAGATTGTTTCTGGGTTAGCCCTTGTCAGTTCAGTCAAGCAGAGTAAGGTGAGCGGAAAAACCTTAACAGGAATGTAAGAGATATAATAAAATAATTCTCTATTGGAACAACCTCTTCTGCTCTCAATAAGTCAGGATCAATCTTACACCTCTGAAATGAATAAGTGTTATGCATAGTGAAAAAAAAAAAAAAAAAGTCAAAAAAATTCAAAATTCAAAATGAATATGGCAAAAGAAGATAAAGGCTTCTTGCACAGGGAAGTGATGCAAGTAACTTCACAAGGGTAGTGACCAAGCTCATTGGCAGCGAAGCCATGCTTGTGTTCCTATGTGACTCCCACAGGGGTACTGTCTAGGTATGCTGGTAGTGGAGCAACACCAGAGATGAAACTTAGACTCTGATGACTATACTGCTTGTGCACTTATATACCCCTCAACCCTAATTAAAAAAATTGTGTTTCCTTGGCTTGGAATGTGTGTTAATCGACCCAGAGTCTGGCAGATGTTATATCTTACATCAAGCTAGTGTGAAGCCAAGATGAGCTAAGACCTGAACAATACTTCCGGAGGTGTTAGACTTGTTTTCACAAACAAAGTCCATTCAAAGAACTGGATTTCTATCAGTGTGTCACCAAGTGTTGTAACGGCTACAACCAGCCTCCCAAATTTTTCCTTAGCCTGTTTTGGAGCCTTCTTACCAACCTTCACAACATCTTGCCTTGCTTCATTAAGTCCTCAAGCTTCAATGTCTTTATTGCTCAAATGCATCCTGTCGATCACAGTTTGATATTTTCCCTTCACTGGCTGCTCATCCAGACTTGGTCCAGCTGCAGCATGAGAAGATTCCCAGTAAAATTTGCACATTTCTAGAAGGAAACCAGCCTTTTCCTCCAGGAATTACACAATTCCCTCTGATAGCCTGCTAGGCTCTGGGATTGCGCAATCCTGCTAGCCAACCCTCCCAGCAAGAATTGCGTTGTTTTTCCCATCAATAGGAAGTTCAACCAAGGATTTGTGCAAATCTAGGTAGTAGTCAGCTATTGGGCCTAGAAATTGTGCAATCCCCTTGGGAAGTAAGCCCAACTTATAGTCAGGAATGCACATTTTTTCTCCAGCAATCAAGCAGTCTCTTACATGAGCAGCTGAGTTGACCAATTCCCTCCAAGATTGAGAAAAACAGATTTGCATGCATGGGTTGCTTCTCCCAAGGTAGCATGCAAAGGCATTCCTTGTTTCAGGGATCTATGTTTATCAGTTGGAGGTTACATGCAAGGAACAATTCAAAAACCTTCCTCCAAGTGTCGCTTCTCCTAGATTTGTGGCATGAGCGTCATAACTTCGATGCTATCAAAACTCATCAACCGGACATTGCAGAACTCATTCCTCACATAAACCTTGTAGCTCTGACATCCCACATCACATCTAGGAGCAGTTGGCACATTCCACGCACCTGTTTTGGGGTAATATTGCTTCCCATTCTTTGTGCTGCATTTATGTCTCTTTTTGTATATTCGCTTGTGTGAATGTTGTTTTCTTGATTTCTTTGAACGTCAACTATCATTTACATATATTCTAGGTTTTCCTAGCTCTGTTTCAATTTTTGTTGCTATCTCACTATTGTCACATGCATGAAACTATTTTGCACGGACGTTCACCCAACCGATGAACGGCCTCACCCACATGCATGTTGATCTGTTTGATCAATCCTCCATTCATGTTTTGCATGCAATTTTTATCACTTCTGCTATCACTTAGTGTTTCCATGCATTTCATCAACTTACTTGCTTTCAGTTTCATGTTGGCGAGTCAAGAAAACCTTGGCCTGGTCTTTGCCTTCACCAAGGCTACATTGCACAATATGGAGAAGGAAGGCTCACCTTCCTCTCTAGATTTGCACAATTTGGCCCAACACTGGCCTTCTAGATTCAATTGCACATTTCTGGAGGTCAGTGGCTACTTGGCCCAAAAATTTGTGCAAATTTGTCCCTCGAACAGCAGTATTTTCCAACTAGAATCGCGCATTCTACAATCCCAATAGCCAACTACCCAACTGGATTGTGCATTTTGCAGTTCCAGTAGTCAGTTAGTCTACCAATAGCCTGAACTATGCCTTGTGTAGTCTTGGCAGTCGGTCTCCCTACCTTCTAACTGAAATTGCACAACCTTCACGATCATTCACCTAGGTATGTTGCAAGTCAGTTCTCATGTTCATTTTGGTTTTCGACTAACAGATTGCTTTCTATGAGTGTTTCCATGTGTCCAAGTATCATGGGTGTTGATTTGCCTCTCAGCAGTACAGGTACAATGGTTCTCAGAGAGCAGAGATGAAGACATCATTTAGAGCACGCTTAGTGATGTAGTCGATCAAGTGTCCATGAGCTTACCTACTCACAAAGGCATCAAGTTGTCCATGGACAAGGACAACAAGCTGCAGTATCACAACGAGCAAGACCATGAACAATATATGAAGGCAACATATCGAATGCAGGAAACACGGTGAATGGACGAATGCAGAAAACACAACAAATGCAAGAGGAAGGTTGTTGACAACATAGAGGTGGAGAAAAGTTGCAAGATCAAGCAGATCGACATATAATGAAAGGAACTTTGGAGACTTAGACTATGAAGCGACGACACAACATGAAGATTGTGTGAAGGCAGAAGATGGAAGAAAGGAAGAGTTGCATGTGCTGAAGCAACAACTCAGGAAGACCATGAAGCTGCACATATTGTCCAATGAGTTGCAGTAGGAATAGGAACAACAGTGGGTGCAACATGCACTCACAGATGAAACTGCACCAGTACAAGTTAAGGATCCATCCCAACAATGAACACAAAGAAAACATGGTGAGAAGTGTTGTTGATCGCATGCAAAGGATCCAGTAGCATGCATGTCATTGAGCGCATGCATGAAATCCAACCCATTCAACACACTCACCAAGGAAAAGATAAGAAAAAAGTCTAACTACAGTTGAACATTCACTTTGGCAAGTTTATACGCATGATCACCAACACACACTTGAATATCAGCACGGACACTATGCATCAGTGTGTTGTTGGTTCAACCATACCCAAGAAGACCATGCGCATGTTAGTAGATGAGTTGGATGAAGGGGCCGAACCAATGTATCGGTTGCAACAAAGGCAAGAGTTCGCTTCAACAAGATGCCACCATGAGGTGCATGCACGCCATCACGGACGACCAAGCTTGGAATCAACTCACCAACTTCACCATCATAAGCATGTCAAAGAGTTGGTCTCACCACAATGGACCAAGTGTTAGTGATGTCTTACAAGGCTTGCTCAAGCTATGTTGCCTCACATGAGTACATGTGCATTGTAATATTGAGTCATCTCAAGTGTAAGTCAAGTGTCAACAGTTGGATGTAATAGTCATAGAGTAGGTGAAGAGTCATGAGCGTAGTTGAACTGACACAAAGGGGAATGTCAAGGGTCACCCCACCCTTTGCTATAAATAGTCCCTCATAACTCATTGTATCGACTTTTGGTTAGCCAATATTCTATTAAGACTATCTTGAAGAAGGCTTGGACATTATTGTAACGTGCCTTGGCTTCTCCACTGCATGGAGCTAGTACATCTATTTGGAGGAGTAGGAGGATGTGGCTGTACCGTTCTACTGATAGGGCTAGCAGGCTTACATGGTGTATTGTATGATTGTGACTTACACTTCTTTATATAATAAAAGCCAACACATTTTCATGCATATGTTGTTATTGTAGTTGGACTGCTCTGGTTGCCTTAATGATATATGTTGTTTAACTTACATACTTGTGTATGAACCGATCCACATGAAATTATATGAATCTTATTGTTAATGTGTTTCATATGTTGTTAATACTGTCACCATCTGTGTTGACTACTCTGCCAGACACCAGACAAACATTTCTCTGAACCTTGTTATATCAACAATCACACTCACCTCAAATTGATGCATGAGTGCTGTTCGTGGTATCCTACCTTGTATGTTGGGATTTTCGCATCCATGTTGACTGCTTTACTGAAAGATGTGCATATCCTTTGTGTTGTGTCTTCCTAGCCGAGTTGGAACTGATCCCTTTCAACCTAGAACTCACCTTCACCTTCCTCTCCCTTTGAAGTGTTGGACCTCTCAGACTCATTCCTTGACTCACTGCATCAATCACACCCTTGCTACTGATCGAGTTATCTTACTTGCCTCTGTTTGACGTCGCGGTCAAGGCATTACCTTACGACCCACTACTAGGACTCCTACACCAAATGGTTTGAGGTCTAATTAGGAATTCATACCGAGGAGATCCCCTTGACATGTTGGCGGGTCTAGCACCATCAACAACTTCCTAGGGCTGGAGGTCTGGAAAAATCCAGGTGAGATTTTCCTTTCTCAAGGAAAATACATTGTGAAGCTACTTGAGAGATGTAGGATGGTGGATTGCAAGTCCGTGACTACTCTGATGGAACTCAACTTTAAGAAGCTATGTGGAAGTTTTTTTGGTCCTAGATTATCGAACCCTTTCGAGTATCATCATCTTGTGGGGGACCTGATGTCCTTGGTCAGCTCCCATCTTGACCTATGCTTCACTGTGAACACGTTGAGTCAATTTATGGTTGAGCCTCATCACATTCATTAGATTGCTATAAAGAATCTCTTGAGATATCTCTGGGGCACAATCCATAATGGACTAAGATACACTATCGGGAACTTGAGATTACATGGATATTCAGATGATGACTGGGTTGGAAGTACGGTAGATCGTAGGAGCACATCTGGATGCTTCCTCTATTTGGGGTCTGCTTCAATATCTTGGGTGAGCAGGAAGACGAAATTGATTGCTTTAAGCACTGTCGAGGTTGAATACAATGCTATGAGTAGGGCCCATTGTGAAGCTGTTTGGTTGATGAATCTCTTTAGTGAGCTATTTAAGCATGTGTTGGATACCACCATGATCTTCTGCGAATACTAGAGTGGGATTCACCTATCATAGAATCCCATGTTCCACGATCACTCTAAGCACATTGATATCAGGTACCACTTTATCTAGGATATGGTACAATGGGGAGAAATAAGGCCCCAAAAAATTAGAATAGATGAGCAGGTTGTAGACATTCTCACAAAGCCTTTTGGGAAAGTCAAATTCTTAACCTTTCGAGAGAGACTTGGAGTCGTGGAATTACCCTCCTATGAGGATCTCAGACGAGTTGGACATTGAGCTCTAGGAGCTCCTGTAGGCTTGGGGTACTTCTTGGAGCTATGAGTGACCATAGGGTAGGTGGTTCGCCTTTCCCTAGTGGTGCACTAGATACAAGGTGAGTGGTTCACCTTCCCCTAGTGGTGCGCTACATATAGGGTGAGTGGTTCACCTTCCCCTGTGATATCCCGTTATGGTTGAAATGTGTGTAGGGTGATTGGTTCACCTTCCCATACCTTGACACATGCATGTAGAGTGAGTGGTTCACCTTCCCCTATGATTGAAATATTCATATGATGAGTGGTTCACCTTCTCCTATGGCATATGAGCAAGATGAATGGTTCACCTTCTCTTGTCGATGACCCAACACACATCACTACAAGGAAAAAGGACATTGGTGAGGGTAAACAATTGTCACCATAAGCTCATTGGTGACAGTAAAAACCATCTCTGTCACCAAAAATTGAATGTCACCAAAGGTGGCATCACC
Organism: Pinus taeda; assembly: GCA_000404065.3. Taxonomy (NCBI): domain Eukaryota; kingdom Viridiplantae; phylum Streptophyta; class Pinopsida; order Pinales; family Pinaceae; genus Pinus; species Pinus taeda. The sequence goes on from APFE030959954.1 coordinate 47,676, forward strand.
AAAAGTAGAGTTGTTGTAGTGAAATTCAAGGTCTGTCACCAATAATGATTTATAATGACAGAATGAACATCACAATTTCATATAAGAAATGGTGACATACCTTAGCCTCCATCACAAAAAAATTGAACATCACTAAAGGTGGCGTCACCAAAAGTATAAGTGTTGTAGTGACATTCAAAGTTTGTCATGAATAATGATTATAATAACGGATAGTGACCATCACTGTTTCATATGAACAAGAATGATTTATTGTGATGACCTTTCATGACCATCACTATTGATGCATATATATGGTGGCGTTCATTGACCGTAACCATTTCATATTTTAGTGAGGGTCAAAAAATGTCACCATAAGCTCTTTGGAAATGGTCAAAAGAGCCTCTAACACCAAAAAATTAACATCAACAAAGGCCACATCAACAAAGTATAGGTGTTGTGGTGGAATTCATAGTGCATCACCAATAATGATTATAATGAAAGATAGTGACCGTCACCATTTCATATGAACAACAATGATTTATGATGATGGACCTTTCATGGCCATCACTATTGATACATATATATATGGTGGCATCCATTGACCATCACCGTTTTATATTTTGGTGGGGTTCAAAAAGTGTCACCATAAGCTCATTGATGATGATCAAAAGAGCCCCGTCACCAAAAACTGATCATTGTCATTCCATATGAATATCAGGGAATGATGGAATCGAACCACCAACCTCCTACTTGTAGGGCAGGTTCTCTTCCATTAAGCTAGCACCCTTTAAATAATTAGACTTAAAAAATTAGACCTTGAAACTTCATAAATTATAAATTCTACAACTTTCAATAAATTATAAAACTTTGTAAAGTCTTGGAAAGTATTTTATTAAACAAGAAAAATAACATCAAAGTTGCAGGTCCTTACCTAACGGTTATGGAAGTTATGAAAAGTGAGTGGAGGGAAAAATAGTTATGTATAAGATACTCAATATGTTCAGTTGAATACTTAATGAGAAGTGAAACCTTGAAGACATTTATAGCCTATAAATAACTTATAATTATCAAACCTAAAATTTTCAATTACACCAAAAATTTATTTCTCACCTTGTGAATCATGTAAATATGTTGTGACAACATAAAAATTTGCCTCTAAAACACTGATTTGCATGCCAAAAAGTAAAAAACAGTGAGTATATAATGCCATTATGAATAATGAGTTACACGTTTTAATCCTACTGGCCATGGGGTCTAGAAAACTAATTGGGAGTGCTTCTCATTATTAATTAATTCAAGATATTAAAATACAATGATCAATAATGACCCTGAAATTAACCCACTAAACAAATGTTAAAATTGTAAGAAATTTTTTTTGCTAATATTTGTGACACCAACAAGATATGGGGCATTTAAGCACTTCCAAATCCACACCAAGCACGAGTATCCAAAAATTCAATTGCATGGACAAAAGGTAAGAACTCTCTACCTCGTAATGATAAATATGTCCCCCCACAATAACTTCAATTGGAAAAGGGGTGTGAGGATGAGAGCCTCAAAGAAAAAAGTACACAATACAAAACTACACTTCATCCCCCCTCTACCTTTATGGAATACATAGAGGGGAATAAAAAAAGATCCACAGAGAATAGGAATAGAAATTTCCCCTAAAGGTGCAAAGATACACGGAAGGAATATAATATTTGTGTCTTCCAAGCCCAAGCATACAAAGAGACACCTTTTATGTAATTACACTTCTTTGTTTTCATGTAGCTAAAAAGAAGTTAAATTCTCTTGAGAAAAATTTGCAAATTTGTCCATTGACATGCTTCTATTCTTTGCTAACAAGAGGATATCCTATAGTTCAAGAAGTTCATGCTTCTCAAAAAATTTCATATGCTCTAATAGTTCCACTGAAAACATGTAAAGAGCCTATCCATAATGATGAAGGTAAAGTTTGTCCTAAGTTGTTTGTTGGCCAAAAACAAAATTCAAGTTCAATCGAGGTTTCATACTAACCAGAAACAAGTCCTGCATTAGTTAATGAGGGAAATCAATTATTTGGAAAAATAAACCATTCATGACCTCTTAGAATGATCAGTGATTCATTTCATGATCTATTTTGTTTACTGTATATGGTTAATGACTACACCATCTTATTTTCTGTATTGATTGCTTGTTAAAGACATGTCTCAATAGCATCATGAAAGATAAGAGGATATATGATGTTCAACAATTTACATACTCTCCATATACTATAAGAGTTCTTTCTCTTACAATAACCATGGTTCAAATAACAACAAAAAATTCAGTAGATTGGATTGACTATTTGGTGGAAGCATATGGTTGGGCTCTGCATTTTACATGTGCTTGCCACTTTGTAAGGGATGGAAAGTCCATGGTAGAATGAAATGTTACATCAATGAAATGTAGTTGAATAAAAATAATTAAAATGAAAAATGGTAGCTACGTCAGAGTAATAAATTCATATATGAATTTATAATATATATAAAAATATGAAATAAAATAAAAAATCTTGATTTTGGCACCAAGTGGAAATAAATATTACCTTTGTGTTTCTTGGTTGAATGGGAAGCTCCCTTCTCTTACTAATTAAAATGTACAACTCTAAACCACGTCATATAATTAAAGGAAATTCTAGTAGGTTGTACCAAGAGACAATACCTCCTTATGCTTATTCCTTGTAGGTATGTGTAGTGGTGTGTTTCTATTTCTGTCATGTAGCATAACTACTTTTGGGTCAACTTGAAGTAGTTCCTTCACCACATCCAAGCAGTTGGATCAATTGGCTACCACGTGCATTATTGTATGGCCCTTTTTGTCTTTTGTTTGATCCATTTATGGATCTTTTACTAGTAAATATCTAACAATATTTGTGTAACCACTTCTTGCAGCCAGATGTAGGGCATTCTTGCCATTGCTTCTAGCAATCCTTATCAATTGACTATCTCTAGCAAGAATATGATTAACCACCTCAACATGAACCTTAGTTGCAGTAGAAATAAGAGGTGCAACCTTTGATAAATCCAATTTTTTTCTTAGATCACGATTGTGGTTCAGAAGCTCCTTGACAACACCTATGTACAATTTATTAGTAAGCTTCTTATGAATGTATTACACTGCATATATGTATATCAACATTCATATTATGTGATCCCATAAACCAATTCAACCTTAATACATCAAAAAATTAATTCCACTATTTTGTAGTCCACAACTCACATGCATCAAAAGAGAAAATGGCATGGATATTTCTCATATGGCATGTTAGATAAAAATTCAAGCACAAAACATAAGATAAGAATTTGATTTCATATGCACTATTGTTTTGAATTTTGACCTAATAATTTTTTTGAGTGGGTTGTGAAGGTAGAGTATTGAATATCATTTCTATTTTTGTGTCTCTCCATACCCAGTAGCACATAAGCATCATGGAATCTTTCTAGTGAATTATTTGTTTGGTAGAGGGGAAGTATTTTGATTGAAGGGTGGTTCTCTCTCTTGGTTTAATCTATTGGATGCATGATGACCATCGCTTCTCCATTCACCTTTGTCTATCACTGTTGAATCATGTTTCCAAGGCTAAGAGTGGTGAAGTAAAGTATGTTCCCTATTGTGGAATGCATTTATTATGATTGTATACACATTTCTTTAAACCTCTTTACCCAATGAAATCATTTTGTGATGGGAATGAAATAGGACCAAATGATAATAGCCTTAGGCATCTAGATAGAAAAAGTGTAGCATGAATATTACTCACAATTATTTGTCCAAAATACACCTCAGCTAGAGAGGTTTTAGTTGGTTAAACTTAGTATTAGGGTTTGTCTCTATCAAAAGTGTGTTGTGTGGGTTTAAAAGGCATGTGGCTTGTGGTTGGCCCTATGCATGCATTTGGCATGATGATGTGATATGGTATCAACCATGGGAAAAGAACATATTGAATGCTGGTTCCATTTCGTTATTTACATATATTAGCGATTTTTGAATTAGTAACTTAGCATTGGGAATGCATAGGTGTTGCCCTGAATTCTTCCACCCCTGAAATGCTTACATTGAAGAAGCTAATTCTATTGACTCTGTCAATATCCAAAACAGGACACCATAAAATATTAATACAAGAATATAGCATGAGTCAACAATTTTGTAAAGGAATTTTGCGTTCCACATAGTAATAAGTAATAGGAATTTGTGGGTCTATTAATTATTTTGGATCATTAATCTAAAACGTTATGCTAATATTTTTTAATAGTACTAAATTATGGTCTAAATACCTATTTATGGTGTTTAAGTGAACTTGGAAGAAGTCTTTTGGAAAAAAATGGGCTAGACATCTGTAGCAACCATTAGAGGGTATTTTTCTAGAGTTATTATGCTTTTCTGTGTTTACTCAAAGGGTCAGAATGTGAAACAAGGTTAAGAAAAATGTTATAACAGGAAATACACCAACCAATTCCCAGGAATCATTTAATAAAACTTGAAATTTATCATCTGCTCCGTCAACAACATATGTACGAATACTTTGACCCTGAAAATATGATAATGCATAAAGAAAGAAAGAAAGAAAATTATATTCATAGTTGATGATAGAAGTCAAAATATAGTTTGGTACTTAATAACTGAGAACAACATAGGTTAATGCATAAGGACCATAACACCTTCACAGATGCCTTTAGTGGTAGATCATAAGAAGTTCAGACACATCTAGTTATTGCAACAACAATACAACTAGTGCATATTTTTTTCACCTCCTAAGACTACAAAAAGGGAGAACAACCCTGTCCACTTGGCACAAAACTATGAGAAACTTTGAAAAATTTTCCATCTAAATATTTGTGGGGCAAGCTAAAAAATATGTGGATGAGATTATTCAAGTGCATGGGATATGTAGAGACAGAAATGAAGCTAGCAAGGAGGAAAAGAAAAATATTTAGTAGGCAAGGAAAGCTATAAAGAATTCAAAAAGTTCATGTTGATAAGGACACCTATAGAAAAATATATCCCAATAAGGACACCTATAGAAGAATGTATCCTAATAAGGACACCCTCTTAGTATGTGTTCTCATGTGTAGTGTGTGTATCAAATTCCGCAATCATATTTATGATTTTTCTTACAAAACAATAGAAATAAGGTCAAATATCAATGTCGTTAAAACCCAAGTGGAAGGATGAAGGAAAAGCAATGGCCAAGGAGAATGCATAATGCCCCAGAAATAGAAGAACAAAATGATGCAGCTACTGAAGTTGAAGTGAACAGAAGAGAAGGAAAGGATTCAACCAGAGGGATTTCAAGAGGAGACAAGGACTAGGAAAACCTAGGTCATTCTAGAACCAAGAAAAATACTTTTACTTAGCAAAATATGTCCAAGATAAAGCTTGAAAAATTACCTTAGGAATTAGGTGAGAGGTCTTCAAAATTTAATGAGACTATGATCAATCTATGCAGTATAGTAAGGCTCAGAGCCAATCTATGGGGCATGGAAAACCAACCACAAGATCTGATAGAAAATACAATTAAACAATAAAAACAGGTTGATGAACAAATGTGAAATTGGACAGGGTACTAGAAAATTTGTATGAGACATGAACAAAATGAGTGCATTGATTTACAATGTCAAGGGAGTGAAAGAAAATTTAGACTGGGGATGAGGAAAAACTCCCTAAGACGTTGGAAAAACACCATAGCCTTGACCCAAAGGGGATATCCCTTAGAGAAATTTGGGTTTGATCCAAGAGGTTATACCTATAATTTTTGGATTTTGGGGTTTCGGTTAGCCTAGCTTCTTGTCTAGGATTTATGTATAAATAAATAAAATTCTTCCTTTATTGTTTAAAAAGATGTTCGGTACATATACATGTGGGTTTATGTTGTCTTAATAACGGATGAAGACCGTCCTACTAAATCATGGTTAAATATTAAGTTCCACAAAACTAAATCTGATATTATGAGTCTTGGCATTGTCCCCACAAGTGAACAAACAATCATGACATGTCCTCTTAAACAACAAATGAAAAAAGGCGAAGAACTCAACCCATCTTATCTAACTGAACACCAAAAGAAAACTCGTCATAATGGCTCTTATTCCTAGTCTTGCATCATATCTGATTTGATGCAACCCTAAGGAAAGGGATGCCTTTATGGGTCAAGATCCTAGTAAAGATTCCATACTTTCTAGAATGAATGAACACATCATTTTAGTTTAAACCATGAATACAACAATGGCTATTTGACAATGGCGAGATGTAGGATTTAGTTTAGTATAGTGAAGGCATACATCCAATAAAGTGGAACTAACTCTTAATGAATTTGCCTATATTTAAGGTCGGTGTAAGTTAAAAGCATGTAGCTAGAATATTGCCATCAAGCCCTACTTGAGTATCCAATGTAAGTTTTTCTAGTTTTCTCAAGCTGAATTGGTTGGTAGAATGTGACCTGCCCACTTGAAAATAAATCTTAGTTGCCTCTTTGGATCAAGGTAGTAAGAGAAGAGAATGAGATGGTAAAATATTAAGAATCTCGACAAGTTGATGCCAAAAACCATAACATGGTAACCATTTGGTGAGTGTCAGCATTGCAGCAAGAATGTTGCAACTCCTAGGCTACCAACTTTACTTTTATCAACCTGGTAGTTTGTAACAAACTTGGAAGTGTCAGTGCTGTATGCATAAGTACTAGTTCTCATTGAAGGTTGTCACTTGGTTAGCCAACGCAAGATCACTAGGATCTCAAGCCAACTTCTATAGATCTCAAAAGAAGCTCTATGTGTAATTAAAGAAAGAAATATTACTCTACAGAAGCTATTCTAATTGCAGAAAGGAAAAAAGACTGGAAGGTAAAGCAAGACCTAGTAAACCCTAATTAACCAGCTAATTCTACTTCTACCAGAAACACTATGACAATCATGAAAGCAATGCCATCACCTACTCAAGAAAGAAAACAACATCTAACCATGCTATTTCTAGAAATAAATAAGAAATAAACACATTTTTTGATTTTTATGTGTTTTTATGTGAATTTGACATGTATCTAATTTATTGTATGTGAGTGTGGTAGTGAACAAGTGGCATTGAAGGGTGGTTTTAGAGTTTGGGAGGATGGAAGATGGTATAGATGGGTCATAGGAGGTCTTAGGTGGCCTTCTGGAGGCTTTTCCCACACTCGGCCTTCAAAAGAAAGCCTATAGGAAAAACTACAGGAGGACACAGGCAAACTACAGGAGGAAAACAGGGAAACTATAGGAGGCCTACAGGAGGAGGCTGAGAGAAATTTATGCTATTTTGAGGGTGTGAGAGTGGGTGGAAAAGGTGGATGAAGGTTGGAAGAAGTGTTAGGGTGCCTATGGTCTACCATGAACCACTAGGAGAGAGAAAAATGATTGGGTTTGCTCAAGGAGAGAGGAAGAAGTTCTATGGGAAAAATGAAGGAAACTAGGGCAGAATTGAGGTGAGGTTTAGGAGACCTGTAGGGCATGGATCAGATGGAGGATGTGATTGCTGATACGCTGGCCTACTGTTGGAAGAGATCTTCTGTAAAGGAATTGACAGTTAACCAAGAAGATCAAGCAAACAATAAAATGAGTGCATTTAGGAAAAAACAGAGTTTTGCATTAAAATGGTCTGAACTATGATCTATGAAAGGAAATGCTGAGAAATGTTATAGGAAAGGAAAGCATGAAAGATGACTATTGCAAATTAGGAAATGAACATGAGAAAGGAGATTTGAAGCAAAGCAAAACTAGACTATTAACCTACTAAAGAGATGTAAACACTAGAAGTCCTATGAATGAGGAAAATCTGTGTTTTTGGTGCAGTAAGAGGGTCTTCGCCTCAAATCATGGTCCCAGATGGAGGAAGAGAGGCCAAGGTACTATTTCTATCCTTTTGAATCTTTTCTGATCACTGCTTAACCTACTATAGAAAGCACAAATGGAAGCAAACTACTAAATCATCAAAAGCAACCTATTCTTAACCATAAAAGAAATACATCTAACAACAAATTAATCTAAAAACTGAAGTAAGCATACAAATACAAGTAAAGAGAAGCTTGGTTACTTGGATTAGGGCCTAACCCAATAGCTTCAGCCCTCTGAGGTAACTCAGTGCTAGCTCAAAAAGGATTCCATATCCATTATCAAAAAATAGCAAGTTTACATGAAACTGTCACAAAATAATAAGCTCGAAACTTGAGCAGGGTTTACATAAGAAAAAATCCGACCCTAGTGAGGCCCTAGGCCTCTCTACTTATACATCTAAAGCTACCAACAAATTCCTTAAAATCAGGGAGGCTTGGCTCCCAAAACTAGAGATAATTATCAATCATCCTCCACTTGCTCGGCTGCTTTCTAGTGCATGATTCGGCTGCTTGTACTCTGAGCTGAATGAAGGAGAATTTGAAGTGAGGAGTAATAAATGAGAGGGATTCCCCCCTATAAGTCCTCTCATTTGTCTACTTCGAGTTATTGCTGCCATTTGACCACTGGATCCTTGACTTTGACCTCAAAATCCATCAATAATTTGCATTAAATACATGTTAGACCACATGGCATCATAACTAACTCAACTTACTCTATAAGCATAAATATAATTAGAAAATCATACAATAAGCTAAGAGAATGGTTGATTTGACTACGTTAGGAGGTAAAATGAGCCCATATAATTACCCATTTATGAGGCTCATCACCATTGGATAATATATTGGTAACATTTCCATCACCTCTAAGGGCTATTTTAATGAGGTTTAAACATTACATAACAATTCCATCAAGAAAGAATTTCTTGTTTGAATTTATAAATACAATAAACTCCAGAAAAATAATGTTTACTAAAATGTGCAATCATATAGAAAAATATGCTAATATTGATTAACAATTCTTAACAATTCTTGATGGGATGGTCACAGATAAAGTCAATAGTAAATAGCAGGAAAACAAAGATGTCAGTCCAAATACTACCAAAGCAATCCCTATTAGTATAGAAACATAAAATAGCCCACAAGCATAGGTCAACCCTTGTAAGTGTAGAGCCATGAAATAGAAACTATACTTACAGTTAATTATGCAGTAACATATGCTTGAAATTCATGAATGCTTGCATAGGGACTGGTCAATCCGGGCATGAAAAGGGGCCCTCCCTGAGCACCCGTGTTCGAACCCTAAATCTCGCCTTATTTTTTTTGAGTATTAAGGGACTCATTATTGTCCTTTGTTTGAAGTTCTGCCATGGAGCCTGCACATACTAGATATTCTTCGCATTTTCCATTGTTTGAAGTTATGTTTTGTTGAGGAGAATATAAATTTGCATGTTGAAATTTACTATTACTATACCCTTCGGCTCCTTGGCCTTCCATAGGTAGTCTGCCACTAGTTTTTCAATTTTTCTAGTTGTAGAGGACTAAATGAATCTGTAAGTTTTAACCTCGTATAAAAATTACCTGCATACGAATTCTAAAACACAGAAAAATAAACAATGTGAGAGCATAACACATAAAACACATATACATAGCGATTTTCCCACTGGATCCCACAACCAAGACTACCAGCTTGATTTTTCATTATGTTCCTTTCAATGTTATAATACATATTTATACATGCCGAAGCATCCAATACCATGGACCAAAAAACCATCGTGTCCAATACCATGGACCGAAAAACCGTCGCATCCAAAAAACATGTGCAAAAAATCATGCACAAAAACATAGCTGGGTCCACCCAACCTAACATAGGGTCCATAATCAAAATTTTCCAGGGCGTTGCCTCAGACCCCATAAAGTGGGGTTACAGGTACCCCTCAAACCTCCTATTAACTACATGGAAAGAATATAACACAACCCAACATTCTCCCACTTGTTGTTTTCTTTCCACAAGTGGCCACAAGAGAGCTTAGTCATTTTTCCAACCCTGAAATGCCCATTGTTTCTCTACACTAGGAGAACTTCTCAGAGCTCACAGATTTTGTCAATGCATCTGCAATATTCTTCAAAGTGTCCACC